>JAFFST010054005.1:232578-237874 GCA_022414735.1 Noturus placidus
AGAGAGAGAGACGTAAGACGTATAATTGTGAGGTTTTCTATGAGGAGATGTAACAGTCAGTAATAGTACATTTTCGCCCTCTTAGACCTTTTTTTAAAAACATTTATGGAAGGATTCTCCAGTGTCAGCGCTTGTTGCTGATTTGTTGCTGATTATTTCCCTGTAACAACGCTCCATGCAAACACTATATTCCTGGCAAAATCATTTATTAATCGGAAAATCGTTACGAGGGTGAGGAATTAAAATTTCTATTCCGACTGCCACTGATGATGTCCCACTGGGCTTCAGAATCGACCAATCAGCAGCCTTGGTTTATTTTTTGTTTGAGTCGAAATAATTCTTCTGGGTTTTCTATATTGTTAGAATAATAAAAAAACTTCCTGCCAAAATAAACAGCACACATGATTAAATATCACCGTGTCTCTTGTAGCCAGTACCCTACTGTTTGTTCTACAATTTCCATGACCGCTGAAGGCCATATGATGAAACGCACGCCTCTGAGTTCGACTGCGCCATCAAGCCGCATATCTTTAGCATTAAAGATGCGTCCGCGACTAATCCCCGAACATGTCGAAAAACATATTTACAACAGTTTGCCAGCATTATCTCGTCTCCCTTTCGCAGCGCAGCCATTCCCTTTGGGGGTCTCCATGCTCCAAGATCCCCCCCCCCCTTCCCCGCTGTGATCTGTTTCCCCAAGCAGGCCACTGAAATGCTGGAGAAAATAAATATTTTGTGCGGTGTTGTTTTCACAGGCGTAAATCCACACTCTGGTGGTGTAATGAATTTGTATGACATGGAGATAGACGGGCTGTAAATCATAATTAAGATGTGGGAAACACTGCTGTCAGGTAAATATGACAGTGTATATGACGTGGAGTGGCTGAGACTGGACAGGGATTGTCAGTAATGCTAATGCAAGACGAGTTCATTTCCCCTGAACGTTTTAATGTATTTATTTCTGCATCTGTGGAGGATGTTAAAGTGGCGCAGGATTCTTTCTTCCACCTGTAGGTCGACCACACGCCGTGTAGAAGTTGCCAGCGTGCACTGCTGTAGTCCAATAAACCCGTTAACTGTAGCTATAATTGTAATTGCCTGTTGTGTGTTTTCTCAGGTAATTGTCTCCTAATTCATGTAAAACATCCTGCTCTTTTAACAATACACATAAATAAACACACGCGACTGAGAAAGAGAGATTAGAGGCTGTGGCTCCCGCGTGGAGGATTTATAATGTCTTCTGTAATTATATGAAACAATCAGCAAGTAACATGACTATGTGTGGAGAAGTCCTTCAGAAAGACAGACGGAAAGACAGACAGACAGACAGAAAGCAAACAAGAGAGGAAAGGAAATTAATAGTGATACCACTTTGTTGTACCGCGGCGCTGGTGAATTCTCAAATCTGATTGGTCAGAAGGTGTGCATTCATTTTGCATAACAGCTGTGAAAGAAAGAAAGAAAGAAAGAAAGAAAGAAAGAAAGAGTTGGAATAAGAGGGACAGCGAGACAGGGAAAGAAACAAAGCCTGGGAGTGAAGGAGACATTGAGATAGGAGAAGAAGGAAGGAAGGAAGGAAGGAACTAATGAATGAAGGAACAAGGGAGGCTGGGAAGAAAGAAAGAAAGAAAGAAAGAAAGAAAGAAAGAAAGAAAGAAAGAAAGAAAGAAAGAAAGAAAGAGTTGGAGTGGGAAATTGAGATAAGGAAAGAAGAAAAGAAACAAACAAAGAAAGAAAAAGGAAAGGGTTGGAGTGAGAGGGAGAGGGTGAAAGAAAGAAAGTCTGGGAGTGAAAGAGACATTGAGACAGGAAAAGAAGAAGAAAGGAAGGAAGGAAGGAAGGAAGGAAGGAGGAAGGAAAGAAAAAAGAATGAAATGGAGTTGGAGGGAGGGAGAAAGTGGCGGGAGAAAGTGAGACAAGGAATGAAGAAAAATGAAAAAAGAAACGCGAGTGAGCGTGAAGGAAAGAAGGAAGGAAGGAAGGAATTAAGGAAGGAAGGAAGGAAGGAAAAAGGAAGGACAGAAAGAAAGAAAGAAACATAAGGGATTGAAAATGCAAAATACAGGGAGATAGAGAAAGAAAAAGGGAAGGAAACAGAAGGAGGGCCCTTAAGTGTGTGTGCGCATGTGTGCATGTTCATGCGCGTGCGTGTGTGTGTGTATACGTGTGTGTGTGTGTGTGTGTGTGTGTGTGTGTGTGTGTACGTGTGTGCGAGCATGTGTGTGTGTGTGTGTGTGTGTGTGTGTGTGGCAGACAATTTCCAATTAGAAAAAATGTGGAATTTATTTATTTATTTATTTAACACACACACTCCTGGTGGTTGGCGGTGATACATCAGAAAGTGTATAGGGTGCCATTACTTTATTTCCTAGGGAGTCTTGCTGCTCTGCACTTGTGCTAGATTAGAGGGTGAGCACTGTGAGAGCTCGGCCCATCTAAAGATAGCTATTGCTGAGTGAGGCAGCGTGCTGAGCAGAGCTTCGGTCCGCTCGATGGGACGTGAAGTCTCGAGCAGATGTTTCAGTGTGATTAAAGGTGTACACATATCCACTGTAGCATAAACACAGCAAGGACTTCTAATGCACATCAAAACTAATAACACTAATATAAAAGTATAAAATGTATAATAACATTGAAATTTATTTTATTTATTTTTATTTTTTAATAGCTAACAAGATTAAAGTCGCTCAGTAGCTGCTTGTCAATGTAGCGGCTCTGGGGTTTTTTTCTCATTACTGCTAAGTCACCTGAATTATTCCTGAATTTTTTGTTAATAGGTGAGACTTTAATATAATTAATATACTTAACGGAATGGCAACTCAAACTAGCGTATATGGATGAGTGTAAAAGTTTGCACACCCTTAATGATAAAATGGAAAAAAAATGCATTTAGATTGAGGGTTTATTTATTTATTTATTTATCGGTGTTCCTAATCTTAAGTAACAAACATGGAGGATGTCAGGGTTTAGAGGCGGAGACGGATGCAAGTGCAGATTCGATTTAATGAAAAATATAAACAAAACCAAAAACAGTACCTATAGACCATGTGACAACACTCTCAAGTCAAAGAATAACCATAACACAAAGACCATCAACACAAAGACAGAAATGACGGCAAAGAAGCACAAACGCAAGACAAAAGTGCATAGTGCTCGTTAACAAGAATGAGACACAGATGCAGGTGGTCATGTGACAATGATGTCGTGTAGTGAAGTGGCTGCTGGGAACTGTAGGGAACTGTAGGGAAGAGTTCCTTCAGGCCTATCCATGACACAGGAACAGTGTATCTGAGGTGTCCAAACTTTTGCACATGCCTCAATTTACAATTTTATCATTATTATTATTATTATTATTATTATTATTATTATTATTATTATTATTTTAGGTGTATTAAATATAAAGTGCTTTAACATTTCCGGATGTTTTCAACATTTCTAAAAGTTTGTTGTGTTTACGTCTTTTCACGTCAAAAACCAGGGGTGCCAAAACATTTGCATGGTAAGCTATTAACAGTGAACGGTTCTATTGATTTTGCATTATGTTCCAGATCGTCGTTACGTTACAGGACGCACATGCAACTTAATTTTAACAACCTGCGATTCTTATGATTTTATAAAATAGAAATGCTTTACAGGCACCCATACACCATGGCAGAGGGGTACAAACTTTTGCACTCCAGCGTATATGTCAACAATATATGTTTTCCCATAACAGCATGTCCTAAAGGGTTTTTGTTCCTCATACGCCACAACAATTTGCCAACTATTAACATTTTTATTTATTAAAAAAGGACACGTCGTGCTTTTTTGTCCGTTTATAGTTACATTTCATGTTGTAGAACGCTACAGACCAATGAGGTTAATCGTTTAAAAGCGCTGAGGTGTAACAACTAATACACGTGTAAGTCTGTGTTTATCAGAGCGTTCAGTCTGTACAGCCTGCTTTTCACTTTTGCCAGTGCATTGATTTGCACATGCAAGCTTTCTCACTCAGCACTTTCAAAGTGTCGATAAAAGTAGCTCAATATGCAAAACACATTTGACACGTTTTTTTTAAAATAAATTACACAACTTAGCATATTCAAGAGTAATTAGCAAGTATATTTGGTTAATGTGAATGTTAAGTGGTTTAGATTAGGCATATTTAAGTGCTAAATCACTTTTCACAGCACGTGGTGGAGCAGGTGTTTGGGAGACAGGTGGTAGGCTGGAGATAGCGATAGCGAAAGCGATGGTGGGAACGGTTAGTTGGGGGGTTAAAAGGAAGGAACATGCTCTGAAAGTGATGGGGGCGTCAGGATGGAACTGCAGCCTCTCTTGCAACTGTCAATGAGATCTGTGGCAGTGCAGCAAGCGCTACACGACTCATCCTATCCACTGCTGTCACACCACTGTCACCCAGCACCCGCAGACAGAGAGAGAAAGAGAGATGGAGCGAGGGGTGACCTGTCGCAGACTGATAGAGCATGAACTTGACGGGTTAGACTGACACTGTTGAGGGAAGGGAGGGAGGGGGGTGTTAAGAATGGTGAAAAGAAAGCGAGAAGTTGTTGCACCTTTTTCACATTAAAAATCCCTTCACTCTTAATGTTTAAACCCGAGTCATGGTTTTAAAGTTTAATATTTAGGATTTAGTCAGTTTAGCAGCTCGAAGACCATAGATTTTTGAGTCGATATGCTGTCATACCTGATTTATGCTATTAGCTAGTGTGCACTGAATTTTTAGAGTAACTCCATAATACGCAGCTGGAAATCGACAGCATACAGTCATACAGCATATAGTACAGTCCAGCAGCTCCAACGGTTTTAGACGTTTTTTGTTACCAGCTAAAGTTCCAGTGCAAATACATCTCATAAACAACAAAAAAGTCCTGAAGGTAGCACCAATAATGGGGCTTTGGAAAAGGGAGGCACATTTTGACACACTGTATGCACTTATAATTTGTTTGCAGAAATGTATTCGATTGAGTATTTTTAAACCAGGTCAATCTAGTAACTCAATCTGGCAACCTCTGCTCCTTCTCTGAGCACGGGGCAGCGTGATTTGTGCCCTAATGGGTTTGTTGTAATACCCATTTTTGACCACTAGTTCAAAAATAATAAATCTATGGAAGCAAAATGGGGTGCACTGCGTGCCGATTGCGCAATATCTAGAAAGACAATCAAATCACCAGCACATCGACCTACATATGTCAAATCACAAAATATATTTTCTGTTATCATTGAAAAGATTCATATTTTAACGGAAATTAGAACGTGTGAATGAGGGCTTTATGATGAATTGTCGAACAGCTGA
>JAFFST010054005.1:237894-248672 GCA_022414735.1 Noturus placidus
GGGGGGGGGGGGGGGGGGGGGGGGAGGTATCGGGGGCAGGAGGGGACTAAGTTGTGCCCTAAAAGGTTCTTTGCTTTGTCTGGTTTTGAAGAGGAATAGTTGTGTAGTTTGTGTAGAACCGTGCAGTTTCTTTGCAGGGAATTTTTGCAGTCAAACCCTTTTAAAATGCTCTTAGAAAAGTAAGGTTCTGTGCTTTGTGCCTTTTGTGAAGGAATGCTATTGTGTAGAACCCTGCAGATAATTTCCCTTTCACTCTTACAGTATATATATATATATATATATATATATATATATATATATATATATATATACACACACATATGTATTGTACCATAAAGGGTTCCTTAATTTCTATGTGGCAGTCATTAAAGGTACTTTAATGATATTACGTAATTAATAATTATAATCATATAATAGTTTATGACTGACACTTCTTCACTACAACACATTTATTTATTATTATTTTACAAGCCTATTATACCTGCCATCCTGTTTTACATAACAGAGACAACTGCAAAAATAAAAACAATTTAAAATAAAGCCTAGTTTGATTTTTCCAGAAGAACGTCCCAGAGATTTCACACAGTGTTAGTCTGCCACCCCATGTGGGCTGGTATTGAACAGTAAGGGTCAATTGCAGTGTGCCTTACTGAGGGAACTGTTCACTGTAGGAGGTATATGGTTTGGCAAGAGCTCGTGGCAAGATCTAAAACACTGGCTTGTTCGAGCCTGAGAAGATTTAATTTAATCCCATCTCCGGTGTCGAGCACATTTAACTTGGAGAAACGCCACTCAGATACATAAAGTAGGCCAATTCTTTTCATAAAGCTACCTGGGGGAAGTGATATGTCTGCTGACAATGTGCCTTTGAAATAGTAATTCACCTTATTTTGGCACAGGGGACACTGTTAGCAGATCATGTGCTGATCTTTGTATTTCCAGCTCTCTAATTTTAGCTTTCCGAACATTGATCGCCCCCCTTTCGTCGCGCTGTGACCCGTCGGTGCTGTAATCGATGTCTCAGAGTTGCAAGGACTCACAGATCAGCCGTGCAGGGCAGGTGGGGAACATGCTAACTTTAGAAAGTCATGCTCTCGGGTTACCAAGCCGCTTTGTGTGGTTTTGAAACAGCTGAGTCATTGTGCAAGGATGAAAGGATGAACTTTAAAGTTGAGATTGTAAAACTCACTGCTCACTGGTTGTACATTTGTGGCACCTATGTTCAATGCTGCTTTTTAATTAAGCAATAAAACAGTTAGGGGTGTGCTCCTGTTGGAAAATAATCAACGATGGGGTGTTGTGATGAAGAATTAGCACTCTTACCACAACAACGTTGATTATTTCTCTGTAACAGCACATCCTGGGTCAGTGTTTTATTCTTTTTATTCCACATGACTTTATCTGTAATTAAATGTTTTTATTGATTAAAGAATACATAATTAATTTATTCTGTTTAAAGTTACATTTAATGTTGTGGAATGTCTCTGCGTCAAACAATTTTTGTTACTTACATTATAACAAATTTAAACGATTGGCAGAACTATTAAGAAACACTGACACTGGAGACTGCTTCCACTGCAGCATATAAACAATGACCCGTTTTTCTTCCTTATATAATGACACGTTTTAAATATGTTTATTTATCACCGTAGATTATTTGAAACAAGCTGTGGTTTAATCCTTGAAAAACATTCTAAATATATAGATTATATGGATTATTCTGACAAAGGTTTTGCACATCATTTTCAAACGAATAACTAAACCAATGGTATATGGCGGTGTTTATTTACTATTAGAAGAGAAAATATTTTATGAGTCGAATAAGTCAAATGACTTAAGGAACTTAAATAATGCACGTAATGCATGTGATTCAAATAACTCAATGCGAATAAATCATGTAAGTCAAATCTTACAAATAACTCAAATAACTCAATGTTAATAACTCAAACATTCCAAATAACTCAAATATGTCAAATAAAATGTTAAGTATCTAAAATAATGCAAATAATGGACATGATACAAATAACTCAAATAACTCAATGCTAATAAACTTAATGACTCAAATCAAACAAATAACTCAATGCTAATAACTAAAATGACTCAAATCAAACAAATAACTCAATGCTAATAACTCAAATGACTCAAATCATAGAAATAGATCAATGCTAATAACTCAAATGACTCAAATCATAGAAATAGCTCAATGCTAATAACTCAAATGACTCAAATCATAGAAATAGCTCAATGCTAATAACTCAAATGACTCAAATCAAACAAATAGCTCAATGCTAATAACTCAAATGACTCAAATCAAATAAATAACTCAATGCTAATAACTCAAATGACTCAAATCATAAAAATAGCTCAATGCTAATAACTCAAATGACTCAAATCATACAAATAGCTCATTGTTAATAACTCAAATGACTCAAATCATAAAAATAGCTCAATGCTAATAACTCAAATGACTCAAATTATAAAAATAGCTCAATGCTAATAAGTCAAAGGACTCAAATACCTCAAATAAGTCAAATACATTAAATAACAGATCATACAAATAACTCAAATAGCTTAATGCTAATAATGCAAAAAAAGTCAAATACATCAAATAACTCAAACGACAAAGTAATTAAGGTTAAAGGTTAAAATAATTACCTAATTAGCTCAAATAATGCACATAATATAAAGAACTCATTAGTAACAACTCAACTTATACAAATAACTCAAATACTTTACCCTCAAATACCTCACCAGACATCATTCGTAGCTGGCAATGCTAACTGATAGCAGCCTGCTGTGCTGATATCTTCCTTTCCTTCCTCATTTACTGTTTTAGGTTTGGATCCAAATCAGCAAGCTACCAGCTCAGCTCAGCTCACCTCAGCTCTATTTTTGTTGTTGTTGTTGTTGTTGTTGCTAAGATTTGTATTACATCCTGTTGCAATCACTTCATCTGCATGCCGTATCACTCCGGATCATTTGAAAACACAGTAATATATGCACCTCCGGGCGATGCACATGGGCCGGCAGGCAGTCCTGCTGACAGATGGGGGCTTTAATATGTTCGGTCTTTGATCACATCTACAGGGGATGAGGTGTTGGAAGAGGCAGATAAACCGTTTAATATATACCGTGTCCACAGGCACAGTGAATGGGGGGGGGGGCCTGCTGGGATGGTGACATGTGAAGCTGAGATGAGGCAAGTTTTCTGAGGCAGAGTTGACAGTTTCTGAAATTGTGCTCTGAGGTTTTTTTTTGACGTCGCTTCTAGTAGAAGGGGCTTTATGGTGTCAGGATGAATTTCGGATTAGGGCATTCTCACCACAACCCAGGACTGGGTTTATCTGCAAACCATACTGGTATTGTTCAGGATTATTTACTTAAGTTTGTAGCTTCAAAGTTCAATTTTGTTCAGGATGCTCACCTTGATACTTGCTCCAGCTGCAGCTCTAGCTCCAGCGTTCCTTGGAGAATGCTATTTTGTTCTACAGTATACTTAATGGCTCAGAATAATGATAAAGCTGGGGTTTATTTATCTTTATGGAGTTATGCATGCTCTCCTTGTGTTTGTGTGGGTTTTCTCCTGGTTCTCAGGATTCCTCCCACCCCGAAATCCATGCCAGTAGACAGATCAGTGACACTAAGTTGCCCCTAGGTGTGAATGAGTGTGTGTGTGTGTGTGTGTGTGTGTGTGTGTGTATGCATGGAGCTCTGGCGTCAAATCCAAGGTGTTTTACTGCCTGAATGCCCAGTATTCCCAGGATTGGCTTTGCATCCACTGCTACCCTTTCCAGGATAAAACTCTTACTGAATATAAATGAAGGAATGAATGTTACTTTATTGAAGATTTAAAGGGGGAAAAGTGGTAGAAATTTCCTACCATGGTACCACGATTACTTTATTCCCACACAATTCCTTTAGGAAGTGTATAAGGTCTCATGGTGGTACAGTATATTTCGGAATGTACTGTAACCACTTCTTGATTCAATTCCTGTATTGAAAGTGGATTGAGTAAATGCAGGTTTGCAGGTGATCACTGTGTGTTTGTGTGTGTGTGTGTGTGTGTGTGTGTGTGTGTGTGTGTGTGTGTGTGTGTGTGTGTGTGTTTGTTTGTCATTCTTGGGGTGCCGTTCAGTAATTTTCCGCCCGGCTACTGTTAGCGGCAGCGTGGAGAGCAGTAGCCCTGAGGGTGAACCCCACCAGGCGGGGAAGAATCGGGTCAGAGCCACTGGACTGGGTAATGACTTTCCCAGACTCTCCAGCATCCCACTGCTCTCCCTATCTCTATCTCTCTCTCTCTCACACACACACACACACACTTAAACGAATCTTGACACTTTTCTTTCCTCTTTGTCCTCTTTCTGTCCCACTTTAACTCCCATTTTCGACTTAATGACGACGGCCTGGTTCGTCCTCCCTCCTCTCTCACAGAGTTCGTCTCAGGGTGCATCTAAATTTAAACCTCGCTTCTTCTCACTTTATCTCTCTGTCTTTCTTTTTTTTGCTGCGTTTTGCTGAAAATTATAGATGCCTATATCTCAATAATATAGAAATGTCAGTGATGACAAGGCCTTTTTTGGGGGGGGGGGTAATTGATGTCACTGCACTGACTAACGATTTCACTGCGGAGAGAAAGTTTTTTTTTAAAGGGAGCAATACATCATGATTTAATCACGCCACATCCAGTGCTGAGAGATTATTATTATTATTCATTTAAATATATATTTTCCAGTCGTAGCGTGATTGGTTACGGTACGGTAATAAATCTATGATTCAACGTTTTCATCTTTCTTTCCAGCAGAACAAACTATAATCAGTATGTACTCACTTTTTTTTTTTTTTTTTTTAAGCCAGAGTACCAAAGTACCGAACAGGGACGTTTTATTAGCGTAGCTCATTCACAGTAGTGCTGATAATGGATTGGTCAGACACAACGGTCCTGATATTTTTAGCGAATATTGTGATACAGTGTTCTTTAGTAGGATTGTGTTCTCGTAACGGTTCTACAGCTTCTAGTTTGAACCTTTTTCTAGAAGAAAAACCTGCATTGAGACGAGTCGAAAAGTCCTTTATGCTGCTATTTGGAACCTTTTTTTTATTTTGCTAGCTTAGTTGCTGAAAATTAATTGCATCATTTTATCCTAAATCCTAAAGTTTTTAGATTCGTTTTCATTCATTTATGTTTCTTTCAGTAATACTTTTTAGTTGCAGATATTTTCACTCAATTTTTTTTTTGTCATCTATGTAGCATCTGCTAACTCAAGTACCTACTACCTCAAGGTTAAGACATGATCAATAGTGTTACATTCTTAGGACTTAGGGTTCATTAATGGTTGTAATTGTAGGGATAAAGCAAATAACAGCTTCTAAAATCCCTCTTTCCTCAGTCAGCCTTCAGCCTTTTGGTTAATTTACTCAAAAGAAAAACTAGCGCATGATGTTTATTACGGAGCGTATATGGCGCCGGGGAGTCTAAATGAACACACTGGCAGCCAGAGCAGTTCAAAGAGATGTCCGATTTATTGCAGATTCACAGAGGTTTATATAGGCAAAATAGCCCTGCAGAAGCGGGCTGTGTGGAAATCATATGGCAGTTGGACTGTCTGGTCACGTACACTTAATCATCTTAGGCAATACAAGAATGTACAGATTTCTGAACATCTATGGTCTGGTTTGCTTAACAGAAAAGAGGAAGTTCCTATGGTGACATGTTTACTGGCACGTACACATCAGACAGGTCTAGAAAATTCATGAGACAGACATGAAACTATTAGCCTAAACATACTTATACATATCTGAGGGAATAAAGAATAAAAAGTTTCCAACAGTAATGGTTAATGGTTTTACTTTGAAAGGGTTCATATTTTGTGAAAAGGCAACCCTGAGTTGTGAGGTTAAAAAAATATAAACACAAAACAAAACAGCTCATCATGTTACACCCCGAAGAGTCAGAAAGCTTAACATTACATCTTTAAACCTGACTGCTACAAAGCTCTGACTGACACTGGAGACTCCTTCCATGAATGTTAAATAAACGGCTTGAATGGCACGAAATTGTTCGATGTTTGTTGGTAAACGACACCTTTTAGCTGTACTCATGTTTGACTGTGATGAATCGAAGAGGGCTTTGGCTGAATAAAAGTCGTGATGACATCACGTGATGCGCCTCACCCCGAATCTGCGGAAAAATCCGCGGCCATTTTGAGCAATTGCGAGCTCCTCAGAATATTTCAGCTTTCGTTTGATTTTTTGTTAATTTTTGCGGACCCAAAATCGCTAAATCCTGGAAGGACCGGAGCTGCTGTTTGCAGAACACATTAATCAGCACCTTCTAACCAATCAGAAGTGAGTACTGTGATTATACCTTTATACATTCATACAAGTATGTGGTGGGGGAAAGTTTTGGAATTATGATATTTGCATATGCATATTACGTGGTTTAAAAAAAAATTTATGGCATTTGGCAGATGCCCATATCCAGAGCAACTTACATTTGATCTCATTTACACAGCTGAGCAGTTGAGGGTTAAGGGCCTTTCTCAAGGGCCCAGCAGGGGCAGTTTGAATTCATGACGCTCATGACTGATCAGTAGCCCAATGTCTTAACCACTCAGCTACCACAGGTTATACACTTTTTTATCTCTTAATAAAAACATGATTTTTGTATATGGATGAGCTTCTAGCACTGATCTTGTCATGCACAGTGGTCTTCTCTTACACCATCACACTATTAGGACTTGTGATCAGAGTAGCTGTAGTTTGTCTTTAGTGCTACATTTAAACATGTGATGCACATTCTATCTTATTCTCTCTCTCGCTCTCACTTTCTCTATCTCTCTCTCACTCTCTTTCCTCTTATCTCCCATGGCGGCTTCGTGCCTGAATAGGCCGCTCCATTTCAAAAGCCTTTCGTGTCCCTTGTGGCTGGTGGAGAGGGACTTTCTGTCTCTTTTCCATTTCTCACAACACGTCTTACTGTGCTGTTGTGCTCTGATCTCGTAAGAGTATCACACTTTGCCAGGGGAGCGTTTACAGTACGCTGCAGAGGTGAATCTGAAGACACTCTTAGACTGTAGTAAATACTTAAACACAGACTTTACCGAATTTGAAATGTACTCTCAGTCATCATACCTTCAAATTCTTCGTGTTTACTTTTCAAAGAGCACAAGACTGGCATCTTCTAGCACCTGCTTTTTCAACCAGGGCTAGACAATACAATATGATATCGATATCGCAATCAATATGATCAGGAGTATCGTATTTCATTTGCTGTAGCTGTAGGTGCTAAATGTTAATGCATTAAGCACACAATATGGACCCGAGCTAACAACCAACTTGCATTCATTATTAGCAACATTAGCATGCTGCCATTTTGCTGTTTGCTAGCAAAACATCACTGGGATACTTTTCATGTACTGTGTAAGTTTGTTTTTGTTGTTTTTTTCTTCTGTCACTATGACAGCGCTGTTGAATTCTGACAGTAGTGCAGCTACAAATCACAGGTTTATATTCTTGCTCTCGTTCTAATATGTCATTTCTATGGTAATACATTAAACAGAGACTTTTTATGGAAGACATAAACAGATAAAAAAATAAACATGAGTCTCCAGTAGGGAGCACGGTGACTTCCCGCCTCTGCCCTGTGTGTGCGGTTTGTGCTTGCTTCTGGGGGGTTGGGGGGGGGGCATGCATTTCCAAATTGTCCATAGTGTGTGAACGGGTGTGTGAGTGTGTGTAGGACAGAAAATGGATGGATAGATGGATGGACGGATGGATGGATGGATGGATGCATGGCTGGATGGATGGATAGATGGCCGTATAGATGGGTGGATGGATGGATAGATAGGTGGATGGATGGATGGATGGATAGATGGATAGATATGTGGATGGAAGGATGGCAGATGGATAGATGGATGAATGGATGGATGTATGTATGGATGGATGGATCTATAGATGGATGTATGGATGGATGGATCTGTAGATGGATGGATGGATGGATGAATCTGTAGATGGATGTATGGATTGATGGATGGATGGATGGATGATAGATGGATGGGTGGATGGATGGATCGATGGGCAGATAGATAGATAGATAGATAGATAGATAGATAGATAGATAGATAGATAGCTGCATGGCTGGATGGATGGATGGGTGGATGGATTGATGGATGGGTGGATGGATTGATGGACAGATGGATGGATAGATGGATGGATGGATAGGTGGATGAATGGATAGATAGATAGATAGATGCATGGCTGGATGGATGGATAGATGGATGGATAGGTGTATGGATGGATGGATGGATAGGTGGAGGGATGGATGGATGATAGATAGATGGATGGATGGATGGATGGATGGATGGATAGATATGTGGATGGATGGATGGATGGATGGATGGATGGATGGATGGATGGATGGATGGATAGATAGATGGATGGATGAATGAATGGATGGATAGATAGATAGATGGATGGATGGATGGATAGATATGTGGATGGATGGATGGATGGATTGATGAATGGATGGATAGATAGATGGATGGATGAATGGATGGATAGATAGATGGATATGTTGATGGATGGATGGATGGATAGATGGCTGTATGGATGGATCTATAGATGGATGTATGCATGGATGGATCTGTAGATGGATGTATGGATTGATGGATGAATGGATGGATAAATGGATGGATGGATGGATGGATGGATGGATAGGTGGATAAATGGATAGATAGATAGATAGATGCATGGCTGGATGGATGGATAGATGGATGGATAGGTGTATGGATAGATGGATGGATGGATAGGTGGAGGGATGGATGGATGGATAGCTGGATGGATGGATGGATGGATGGATGTATAGATATGTGGATGGCTGTATGGATGGATGGATGGATGGATCCATGTATGGATGGATAGATGGATGGATGGATGGATTTATAGATGGATGTATGGATGGATGGATCTGTAGATGTATGTATGAATGGATGGATAGATGGATGGATGGATGGATGGATGGATGGATGAATGGATGGAGTTTTCAGCATCAATACTTTGTAACAGTTTTCCCCTATGGGGAAAGTCTTTCTCTGTGACATGGAAGCTTTTTCATTTCACCAACTTCAAGAGGCTGCTGAAGGAACGCCCACTTATAGCTGCTACAATAACAGGAAATAACTCGCTTTCTGGTTGTTCCACAACATTCCACAGCATTATATTTAACCAGAAACGGGATAAAAAGAAAAACTTTAGTATTAGGTCTGAAAGGAATGCAACATTTTTGCGACATGCTTTGATTGAAAAATAAATCATCAGCTCCACTTTGTGTCAGGCTGCATTGTATCAGGTGATTATATTCCTATAACAGCACACTGTCAAGTGTTTTATTCCTTACTTAGCCTTAGCCAGGATGCCCATTGTGTGTGTGTGTGTGTGTGTGTGTGTGTGTGTGTGTGTGTGTGTGTGTGTGTGTGTGAGCTGGATGGTCCAGCCAGAGGAGACTCCTGCTGTCAAATCCCTCATTAATTGTGTTGCATTATCATTATCAAAGCGCTGGGAGGCCCCCGGATTAGCCTAATTCATGTCTCTTTTAGATGAAATACTCATAGTGTTGACCATATTTGGAGATCATAGTAGGATTTTTTTTGATGCCATTGGAGCTCCAACTACATGCTCATGTTACAGATTTGCACAAAGTGGAAAGGATGAGCGTGTTTCGTATTCATCTCAGTCTGAGATCAAACCCGATGTCAGGACAGCATTAATAGCTGAATCAGTCAGAGTCCGTTTGAACCAACATGGAGATGATAATATACATCTGTGTCTAAAAGAAAGCGTGACTCAGTTCTCCTCAGGCTGCCAGCCTGCCCTCTGTCCTTCTCATATGGACCAGATGGACTGCGTTATCAGATAATAACATCTTATTAGAGCGTGTGTGTGTGTGTGAGTGTGCGTGTGTGTGAGTGTGCGTGTGTGTGAGTGTGTGTGTGTGTGTGTGTGTGTGTGTGTGTGGAACTATCCGAGCCCGTCAACTGTCGGAGAAGCTGTCACATTCAGATCAAATCCTATTCGGATTATCACACAGACCACAGAACCAGGATCCAAACGATCATAAGAAGGCTGGAGTAATCCGGTACACAGTATCCGGTACACCCGATGTCTACACACATGCACTCAGCAGTGTACGGCACATTCTCGCAGTAAGCGATAAAACACTTCCAGTGGTGTGCTGTTACGGGAAAATAATCAACAGGATGAAGACGACACGTGTTTTAATTTCCTCTCCTACTACAGGAAATTTTAAGTATTTATTTATTTATTTATTTATTTATTTTCAGCGACACATCATACTTTTTTTATCCGTTTCTGGTTACGTTTAATGTCGTGACTAGAACATCTACGAAGCAGGTTGTCATGTAAGGGCGGTTAGGATGGAAGCAATTGCAGTTAAGCGCTTTAATGAAGAATCTAATATCCAGAGGGCAAGGCAAACGACGTGAACAAAGACAGGCAGGGGTCAGGTGATTAGGGCGAACCAGGCTAAAGCAGATCAGGCAGGAATCAAGGTCAAAGACAAAGCAGAATCAAAATCAGAATAGATAAATAGTAATCTGCTAGACTAGATTACTGTAATGCCGTACTGTCTGGATGTTCCAGTAGAAATATAAAGAAACTCCAGTTAGTCCAGAACGCAGCTGCTAGAGTTCTAACTAGAACTAAGAAATATGACCATATCACCCCGATCTTATCCACACTGCATTGGCTCCCAGTTAAATCTC
>JAFFST010054005.1:253566-271646 GCA_022414735.1 Noturus placidus
TGCCATGCAAGGTGCTAGCTTGCCATTGGGGGCAACTTAGGGTTCAGTGTCTTGCCCAAGGACACTTCAGCATGGGATTACCCGGGCCAGGATTCGAACCGCCAACCCCACGATTAGTGGACAACCCGCTCTACTGACTGAGCCACAGCCGCCCTAATTATCTTAAGATGTCAGCTTGCTTTTCCCTGGAAAGTGTCAACTTACAGTATGTTCATGAGTCTTCCCAGGAAATAATAATGTCTTGGGAATTGTACAAGGTCAGTCTATACATTCTCATTTCCATTTAATACCGTTGGTGGGTGTGGTTTTGGGAAATGAACCTACCTGCGGAAAGGTTGTCACTTATACTTGTTTGACTCTGAGAAACATCTCAGAGGTTTTGAATGCCAGAGCTGTAGAGGACCAGCTCAGGATGAATGAGGCTGTATGTATAAGAAAGCTACAAAGCTCATGGTGTATCTGTTCAACCTCCTGAGCTGGCTGTAAAAAGCATTTCCGCATTGATGGAATAAACAGTTAAGTCAAGATCACCTAGTAATGAATCTGCTCATTCATTTTATTTTAAATTTTTTGATACAATACTGATATTCTCACAGTACATTTACATTTATTCATTTAGCAGATGCTTTTATCCAAAGCGACTTACAAATGAGAGCACACACACACACCAATGGTAGCAGAGCTGCCATGCAAGGTGCTAGCTTGCCATCGGGGGCAACTTAGGGTTCAGTGTCTTGCCCAAGGACACTTCGGCATGGGATCACCCAGGCCGGGATTCGAACCACCAACCCCACGATTAGTGGATTAGTGGACAACCCGCTCTACCGACTGAGCCACAGCCGCCCTAAGCCCACAAGTTATACAGGACTTCAGGGGAGAATACACTCTGTTTTTGTGTTATTTTTACGTCCAAGATCCATGTCCTGTCAGTTAACACAGACATAAAATACATAGACCTGATACGAATCCTCTATCGGCCCTAATACCGGTACTTGAGGAATTCCTGAAATATACATATTTAAATATGTTTTTTCTCTCTCTTTCACACACACACAGGTGCACCAGAAAGGAGAAGTGTGAGAGGTCATCTGAACCACGTCGATTCACCTCGGACATCAAGCAGTGTGTCAGGTTGAGCGTCCACCCCAGCAACATCTCAGTATCCCAGTACAGTGTCACGGTGAGTCCATGGCTACTAACTCCCTCACATCACACACACACACACACACACACACACAATCATACTAAATGAGGTAACACGAACCCAATTCTCTCACTTAAACCATTTAGAAAAAACATCCCTCACTGTTTACGTTGCTGTATACATTGTTGCACAAGCTGAAATGTACTGCTTATAAATTATTCAATACAATGAGAGAGAGAGAGAGAGAGAGAGAGAGAGAGAGAGAGAGAGAGAAAAGCAAACTGGAAGCAGCCAAGGACAAACAAGCTGTTTCTTGATCCAAACATATTAACAGGGCTCCTTTTATTATTTTATGAGCCAAATTTAATTGGCAATACCTAAATACCTAACATGGGCATGGTTTAGGTTGTAATTTTCTACCTGCTACATTAGTTCAAGCAGAGTCTCGAGAGCACAGAGCCGTAAAATAAACAAATTGATAATGATAATAATTACTAGTTTGAAACTTTTTCTTTTTTTTTCATCCAATCCCTGTTTATTTTTTGACTCCAAATCTCCAGAATGTTTTCACATGAATGTCTGCAGTGCTGTAGCTCGGCTCAGTTTAGCAGCTCGCATCTCTAAACCATAATGCACGTTTGATTCGCTTCCTGCAATTGAGTCGATTCAGTGTCGAATCGCTTTCAGGCTGCGCTGGAGTCCACTTGGAAATGATTTGAGACTTTCTCGCACAGACTCTCTTGGACTGGTTGTTTTGGTCCACGCTCAAGTGTGTTCTCACCTGCTTAAAGAACCGAACCGATGGGGAGAACACACCAGGGGTCCATTCACACAGACGAAACACTGCACCCTTTAGGTTGTACACATACAGAGTTTTTATTGGTGAAACCAAATCAGGAACAAATTTCTTCTATGGAATAACGTGTGAAAGCACCCTTCGATTTGACGTCAAAGATTAAGTCCCGTCCCGTAGCTATGTTGATATGGTTGATTGGGATTTATTAGCAGAACGGTCATGAAATATTCATAAAACTGAGGTTTTTAACGGTGCCTTGATGTCACCACAGAGTACTGTGTGATGAAATTATTCCCTCGTGATATCTTCTATAAATCCCGTGGCTTTATTCCCAAAGGAGAATGAAATCATATTTATTCGAGGCTCATCGACGCAGCCATATAGAGTTGACTTGGACCTTTTCCGTTAGCCGTATTCCTCCACCTTGGCAGCGTTTTGCAATCCGCCAGTTTGGGCAGATTATTTCAAATTCAACTGATTACTTTAAAAAATAAACAAATAGATAAATAATAATAATAATCTAGAACACACATAGGCAGAATTTCTCACGAACGCTGGGTGCTCATGATGAAATATTTGTTTGAAGAGATTAAAGCCCTGAATGCGTGATTTGTTTTTGTTAATATGGAGTCGTAGGCGAGTCTTTGAGCATCAGAGACCGCAGAGTAGCCGACATTGTAATGATAGTACAATCACTGGAGATTCTCTAAACAGACAGCTGTGCTCGAACGTTTGTGAACACTTTAGAATTTTCCCAGAAGTCCCAGAAGATGATAATAAACAAATGAGATAAAAAATGTATACTTGGTCATTTATTTATTGATGGAAATGATCCAATATTACATATCTGTGAGTGGCAAAAAGTATGTGAACCTCTACGATTAGCAGTTAATTTTAAGGTGAAATTAGAGTCAGGTGTTTTCAATTAAGGGGATGATGATCAGGTGTGAGTGAGTGAGTGAGTGAGTGAGTGAGTGAGTGAGTGAGTGAGTGAGTGAGTGGTTTGTTTTATTTAAAGAACTGGGATCTATCAGAGTCTGATCTTCACAACACATGTTTGTGGAAGTGTATCATGGCTTGAACTAAGGAGATTTTTGACGACCTCAGGACAAGAGTTGTTGAAAAGGTGACAAAACCATCCCTAAAAAGTTTGGACTCCACTGATCCAGAGTCAGACAGATTGTGCACAAATGGAGGACCATTGTTAACCTCCTCAGGATTGTTGACCAACAAAGATCACTCCAAGAGAAAGATGTATAATAGTCCACGAGGTCACAAAGGAACCCAGGGTAACTTCTAAACAACTAAAGTCCTCTCTCACATTGACTAATGTTAATGTTCACGAGTCCACCATCAGGAGAACACTGAACAACAATGATGTGCATGGAAAGGATGCAAGGAGAAAACCACTGCTCTACAAAAAGAACACTGCTCCCTGTCTGCAGTTTGCAGATCACATGGATAAGCCAGAAGGGTGTAGGATTTTTTTGTAGATGGATGAATTTTTGGGTTAAATAAGATGTTATGCTTGGAGAAAGGAAAACACTGCATTCCAGCATAAGTACCTTCTCAAATCTGTGAAACATGGTGGTGGTAGTCTCATGGTTTGGGCCTGTTTTTTTTCTGTATCTGGACCAGGATGGCTTCATGAATCTGAAGTATGCAGTGATTTCTAAAGGAAAATATCAGGACATCTGTCTGTGATCTGAATCTAAAGGCAAAGTGGGTCATGCAGCAAGATAATGATCGTAAACACACGAGTCGTTCTACCAAAGAACGGTTAAAGAAGAATAAAGTGAATGTTTTGGAATGGCCGAGTCAAAGTCCTGACCTTAATCCAATAGAAATGTTGTGGAAGAACCTGAAGCAAGCAGTTCATGTGAGGAAACCCACCAACATCTCAGAGCTGAAGCGGTTCTGTACTGAGGAACGGGATAAAATTCCTCCAAGCCAATGTGCAGGACTGATCAACAGTTACCGCAAACGTTTATCTGCAGTTATTACTGCACAAAAGGATCACACCAGATACTGAAAACAAATAGATATATAGCAGATATATAGAAAATGCTAAAGGGTTCACAAACTTTCAAGCATCGCTGTAGGATATGTACTTGCAAATTACATGTTATTTTGTAAAAAATTTTTAGGGTCCAGATGGAATCAGTTATGTTCCTAAAGCCAGGTTTATGCTATTTGATGCTCATACTACTCAAAATGGGCAAGCGTACAGATCTGAGTGACTTTCACATGGACCAGATTGTGATGGCTAGACGACTGGGTCAGAGCATATTAAAACAACGGGTTTCGCGGGGTGTTCCTGGGTTGCAGTGGTAAATACCTAGAATAATTGGTACATGGAATGACAACCGGTGAACTGGAGCCAGGGTCATGGACGCCTAAGGCTCATTGATACATGTGTGGAACGAAGGCTAGCCCATCTGGTCCAATCCCACAGAAGGGCTACTGTAGTTAAGGCTCTGGGTTACTGATCAGAAGGTCAGGAGTTCAAGCACTAGCACTGCCAAGCTGCCACTGAGGGGCCCCTTGAGTAAGGCCCTTAACCCTTTCTGCTCCAGGGGCACTGTAGACCACAACCCCTAACATCCTGGAATATGCAAAGAAAAAAGAATTTCCCAGTGCTGTAATGTATATGTGAACAATAAAGACTCAGCACCATATCTAGCATACTGCCTTCCGATTGGAGCACACCAGTTAACTGACAGGGCTAATTGGACATCTGACTTGTATATCTAGACATATAGACCCAGAGTCCGGGAAAAAAACCCATAAAACAGCACTGAATGTCTCCTTTATCGTACTTTAAAATCACGTCATATAAAATAGAAGTTTCCCATTGCTTACTGGGGCCGACACATTGCAAATGTCTACGCAAACACAGTATGGCAGACATATTGTCTCGCGTTTTATTTCAACGATGACATTGTCAATCCATAAACCAGGTATTCAAGACACAATGTTCAAACATAAGCTAAACAAAATGGAGTATTTGAAGACAGGAATGTCGAATCAGAGCTGAAATCTGTCTGTGATTTATGTATCGTGTTTTTATGGGTACTTGCAAGAAGTCTTTGAAGGCATGTTGCAGTTTTATTTTATTTTTTTCCCTTTCTGAAGAACAGAATAAAAGATTGTAGCAATCTGCATTTTGAGATTTTTGCTTCACAAAGGCGCCAGTATGTTAGGAAAAAAGAGCTGGTAGAAAGCATAATGATATATTTGTACAGGCTTGTGCATGGCAGCCAATAAAGTAGGGAGTTTGGACATTTATATTGAATAGAATAAATATAAAAAAAAAGATTTTTCCTCGTGCTTTATTTTAAATGAGGTCTTATTTTATTTATTTATTTATTTTGTCCTTTTTTTTTTTGCAAAGCTCTGTATATTTAAACTCTACAGTATAAATATAATATAAATGTCATCCCTGGTACAAATGTGGTTATTTGCAGAAAATATACGTCGTCCCTGCTTCGAGCCCTGGGTAACCTTTTCTGAGTTTCATTTTAATATATATTGAATACAGTGACTTTAAAAGTCTGCCAGGAACGGACAAGGAGAACCCACTCTGTTTTCTTCGTCCCTGAGGGCAGGAGCTGCGACTTCTACCCGTTTGTATTTAAACCTCTCTTTGCCTTCACAGCAATATATTTCCATTTTAAGTAACCAGTTCTGTATGATGATTTATCAATTCCTTTCCTGATGCTTTTCACTTGGACGCAGAGGTAATCAGGGAGCAGAGAGCCGTCGCTCCTTTGTGGATTGCGCGGAGGTTTTTTTTGTTTATGGTGCGTGCCTCTCTCGTCGTGAAGAAATTTTCATATTCATCCCCGTCGGGCGTCTGAGTTCACCTGCTCGAAATTCTCATCTTGGCTCTCTAAAAAAACGGGGGGGGGGGGGGGGATTAAAATCCCGGCATCAGCTTTTGAATCTAGAGAAACGGAGGGAGGAGGGTATCTTGCTTGTGAGCGTCTTCCTTCTCATTAAATAGCAATATAAAAACAGCATAGGTCAGCCGTTCTGCTGAGCAAGAGCTGTTACAGCACCGTCTCTCGCATGAAGAGCAGAGAGAGACGAGGCAGCATTACAGGCCCATTGCTTTCTATCAGTATGGAGAGTTGACCTGCTTCACCTACAGTATGCTGGTTTACAGCTTGGCCTTCTAAATGGATTAGAAATGTTCTCAGCATGGACAGCATTTCTGATACAGGGCATACTTTGCTATTGTTTACATTCATCTTTTGTTCCAGTAAACTTTCACTTTATATTTACATTTACATATTTAGCAGACGCTTTTATCCAAAGCGACTTACAAATGAGAGCACACTCACACACCAATGGTAGCAGAGCTGCATGCAAGGTGCTAGCTTGCCATCAGGGGTAACTTAGGGTTCGGTGTCTTGCCCAAGGACACTTCGGCATGGGATCATCCGGGCCGGGATTCGAACCACCGACCCTACGATTAGTGGATTAGTGGACAACCCGCTCTACTGACTGAGCCACAGCCTCCCTATATTTATATATATGTTCACAACACAGGGCCGCGATTTGGTAAAAGACCAACGTGGTAAAGCATAAAAGATCAGCCGACATTGTTCCAGTCTTCAGCTGCCCATTTTTGCTGATCCTGTGCCCACTGTAGCCTCAGATTCCTATTTTTAACTGACCGGATGTGATCTTCTGCTGTTGTAGCCCATCAGCCACAAGGTTTCACCTTGTTGTGCATTCTGAGATGCTGTTCTGCTCACCACAGTTGTAAAGAGTGGTATTTGAATTACCATAGCCTTCCTCATGGTTCGAACCAGTCTTGCTATTCTCCTCTCGTGGTTTATTTTGTTTTTCACACCCCCCTGTGTAAACTCTAGAGAATTTTTTTTGTGTATCTGTGAAGATCACGGTGATCAGCAGTTTGGTAAATAATGAAACCAGCCCGTGTGGCATGAACAAGCAGTCCACGGTCAGAGTCACCGAGAGCTCACTTTTTCCCTGTTCTGATGATTGATATGTTTGATAGTTTGCAAAATTGTTTCAGTTGCGATTGCATAAGTATTCAACCTTGTTTTGTGAAACCCCTGAACTGGTTCTTCTGGAACTTGACCAGACACATGATGACATTTTTAGCTTGTTAATGAAGAATGACATCATTTGAACATTTTGAGCTTTTTATTTCCCCCTTAGTGGATTAACAGAGACTAGCTCGAGAGACTAGCTTCATGACTTTCAATTCGATTATGGGCAACAAGACGATTGCAACATTCATTTGTTATGCCAGATCAGAATCTTTAATTGGACCGGTCACATATGTTCGACATCCCTGATCTATTAGTCAATCAATGTATATCCTGGGAGTCATGAAAATTTTGGTGTGACAATAATGTGTACATCATATACACAAGCCCATCTCTTATACTGTGTGTATGTCTGTATGTATGTATGTATGTATATATATCTGTATGTATGTGTGTGTGTATATATATATATATATATATATATATATACATACATACAGACATTTGCCCAGCTCATGACTGTCATTGAGCTGTGTCAGTGGAGGCCTAGACCCTCAAGGGGGTTGGACTCATCGGGTTTGCCTTGTTAAGCAGGACTCCACCAGTGTGGATTAGACAGGCTCTAAAAGCCCACCGTTCAGCTGGCAAACTACACCAGGAGTGCGGAGATCTCCATGTGAGTCTTGGCTATTGCTCCTGTTGCAAATGGCCATCTGTGACCAATAAGGAAGATTAAATGAAAAATATTAAAGGGAGACAAAGGCAGGAGAATGGACGTAAATCTGCCCTTTCTGAAATAATACTTAAATATTAAAAAGAAAAGGTCGCAAGGTATAAGGAATGTGTCTGTGTGTATTCAGACGGAGGTTTGGGCAAGAATCAGGCCATTACTGTCCCATGATTGGATTTGTCTTTTTATTGATTTTTTGTTTTTCTGCTGTTTTTGTATTAGGCGGCACATTTTTTTCCCCAGGCAAAGCAAATAAAACTGAAATAATCTAGGGAGTTATATCACCAATCTTCTCTCTCTCTCTCTCTCTCTGTTTTCTCCGTCTGTCTCTCCTGGGTCCATTGGATCACATTAACGTCAGTGTGGGCCTACAGATGGTTGAGTTGTATCAGGAGCAAATGGTCATGCTCAGATATTTATCTAACCGCACAGTTTATTTTTTCACTTTTTTTGGTGGCCACGGTGCATCTGAAGGTTAGAGCATTTTTTTTTTTTTTCTCCCTCAAAAAAGATCATGCTGTGAATGTTCATGCTGTTCTGTTTTGGAGTCAACAAGTGAGAAGTCCTTTAGTGGAATGGAGGAACATGGTGTTATAGATGAACAGAATGAATTCAACTTAAACATAAATGCATTTCATTTTGCTGATGTTGTCTTTCCTCCTTTCCAGCTCGTTCTGGAAGCCCACAATGTTCCTGAGCTCTCCGCAGGAGTGAACTGCACCTTTGAAGACCTGGCTGAGATGGATGGACTTGTGGAAGGCAATCGCATCACTTGCAGCTCTCCTGCTGAGAAAGAGGTCCCACGCATCATTGTAGACCAAGGTGTGTATACACACGTTCCAAATTATTGGAGCCAGCACTGCCAGCCTTTTTTCCTCGTATTGGCCCATTTGGATATCTCCAAGTTGGTGTTATATTCAAAGCCCACACAAGTAGCTCAGCTGGAAAACAGATTGAGTCTAGAAAATGTACATGGACAGGGTCTGGTTAGGCAAGAAGAAGGAGAATCTTGGAAAGAAGCCAAGCACTGTACTGTCAAAAACAAAACACTATACTGATGTTACCAGTGCCGTTTTGACATCCAGAACCAAGTACTGAATCCTACACGTGACACTAGAGCACTAGAAAATAAGGCAATAGTTCATTAAGGCTTGGACTTACCACTAAAAGCATGATAAGACTTCATGGTAAGACAAAGAAACAGCAGAGTGTACAGTAAATAGATGAACTAATCAGGGGTGAGACACATAACAGGTGAACACAATAGAGTAACCCGCAAATAGCAGGGCAGGGCAGAGACAGTGAATATCTTGTGAGATATCAAAAATCACACCAGCACAACATGATTGCGCAAACATAAAAGTAGAAGCCTTTTAAAAAAATAATAATAATAAAAAGACATACACACACACACACACACACACACACACATGCCATTTTCTCTAAGCCGTGATGATTTTAGGTAAATGCTAAGGTAAATGCCAGGTTTAGGATCGTGATTAGTATTCATATCTCTTCCTCCATCTTATGGATTCTTATGGAATCCAACTCAAACCGTAAATCTGTTCATTTCCTTGCCATGAATCTGTCATGAGTCCAGGTTTAATGAGGTGGAAGTGGGATATTGGAGGCTGTGTACCATCTAAGAGACACCCACTCATGTACTTCTGTCTTTTCACATACTGTTAAAGAATTACTCATCATGCTGCTTGGAAAATACCAATAATTACAGCAATTACATCAATGGTGAGTAAAAATGGCACTGCACATCAGCACAGTTGTTGAGAGAGCAAAGTGTTAGCAGGAAAACAGGAGCCCTGGCTGAACTAAGATAAACACATGGCAACCCTCGACGTCAACCAATTTAACCTTGCTTGTGTCTTCACTTACTCACGTGGCACGGTAATTGGAGCGGCTGGATGGGACGATGTGCTCCGGACTCCTGGGAAACCTCATTTGCATTGCAAGCATTGAAGAGACAGCGAAGGGGAAAATGAAAGAAATTGAGAGAGCCCAGAGCAGAGATGGTGGTTTACATGCTCTTTTTGTTTCTCATTATCATGCCTGCAGCTGTTGACTGGTGCAGCAGGGCATGTTTTGTAATTGACTGAATAATCATTAGCTACAACGGCATTTCACTGCCATCTTCATTCGTCCTGCAGCCCCTCTACCTCTTCAAGGATCTTTTTGGCAGTGGGATTTAAGAGACTTTGGAGCTGAAGTGATTAAATCTCTTCGGATGATGATGATGATAATGATGAGGATGCTCTCCACATCCACAGCTGTTCAGCCGGAGAAACAGTTTCAACAGCATTCATTTCAGGAAGAAATGAGAGAGTGAGAAAGGACAAACAGAGTCTTTCCCTCGCTTTCGCTTTCGTATCCTCTGTCTGTTTTGTTCATCGCCTTGGTTGGTTAACTTCAAAATAATTGAAAAGTGCTCACATCTGGGCACAGCAGTCATGCGGCGGGCCATTTTTCATCATATGAAAGTGTCGCAGTGTAATGCTAATAAAGATGACACACTACACTGGAAATCCCTTATAAGGCAAAGACGAAATAGATTTATACTTTCCTCAGCACGTCATGCTGAAAATATTTTGCTAGTATTGCAAGTGTAAGCTCGGATTCCACTTCAGCAAGAGTACAATGATGCGCAATACTAGATTTCTGCTCGATCCTGTCAAACAGCTATTTGAATTTAACTCCGCCCCATACTTTGCATATGTCCTAAGAACCTACTCGTGAACGTTTCAACTCACGGCATCTATCCAACGACTGAGTTATAGCTGTTTGAATAAAAGGAGCTCCTCAGTGCTAGAACTGAATAGCATGTCGCAACCATACTGTATTATTTACATATGTCAATAGTTTTTGGATAATTATTGAGGATTTTGACGGCAATTTTCTGTAGATATCCAAATAACCCTAAGACCAGTATGCAAAAGTATGTTTCACATGTTATGCAAACACTCGATTTGAGTTGGCAAGGTTACATTGTGCATTGTACTTTATGCAATCTACGGTATTCTAGGAGAACCTGTTGCACGGGAGACCTGTAGGGTGGCTTTATGACTGTCTGCGAGAATAATGATACCTTTAAGCATTCTTGGAGATTGTGGAAAGGACGGCACCATGTAATACAAAGCTTACTAACCTTCGGGATCTCAAAATGCCTGGTCTAGTGAAGTTGAGCCCAACTACACATGCTGGTATAAGGAGAATGATAAGAGAAGGTCATTTATTAACTAGCTCCCTCATCCTTTCACTATTTCTTTTCTCCTCAGCGTCATGGTAACCATGTGTGTCCTGTGTGACTCATTAAGAAGGAACACTTTCCAGGGTGTGTTAGGAGGTCTACACACACACACACACTCCAGAGATACCAGCCATCGAGGTAACATTTAGGAGGACTAATTAGGACAGATTATTTGTCAGCCACACTTTCCGGTGATTGATGAATGATTCCTTCTTTGTTGAAGAGACTGAAACAGAAGGAGAGAGAGAGAGAGAGAGAGAGATGGGGTTCTATAGAAGAACTGGGAGATAGTGGGAGCGAATCAGAGGCAGAGATAAAGAGACAAAACAAGAGTGGGTGACAAAGAGAGGTGTGCGCTCTTCCATCGAGAGGGGAGATTTCGGCGTCCGGCTCATTGAATTAAACATGAGGTTCTTCATTAGCGCTGACAAAAGGACACAGAATATCCTTTGTACCTCGCATTCATCAACTTGTACAGGTTCCTTCATCTTTCATCCTTCATAATCTCCCTTTTTAAAAAAGGACTTTGAAAGACTTTCAGGTGGACTTGTAGGTTTTATATTCAAAGAATAGAAGGTAGCAACATTTTGTTATGCAGGTGAACTCCAACCCACAGGCTTGCTGCTCTGTACGGAGGCATAATTATGCAGTTATACACCAGGAACATACTGAACATCTTCATGCCTGTGTCTCTAATAGTCTTTCACAGAGGTCTTGGAGATAAGAAGTATAAGAAGATGTAGCAGTGGCTTTTATTGAGTAGTGTTATTAATGTTGTTGGGTTTTTTTTTCATCCAAGACTCAATATAGAACTATTTTCTAACAGACTTTAGGCAAGCATTCCTGAAAGGGTAGTGATCTTTGTTTCGATGTGTTGTGAGATCAAATTAGGGGATGAACCAGACTTTTTAGTTAATTTCAAGTTGACTATTAGTCTTAGTTGAGTTCAGAATCGAAAAGTGTAGGGTCCAAGTTGAGTCCTGGGCCTCAATCTTTACTCAACTATAGGATCCATGTCGACTCCAGAGCCTCAAGATGCAAAGTCCAAGTTGTAGAGTCCTGTACAGATTACCAGGCTGTAGAGTCTGATTCGAGTCCAAGTTATAAAGTATGAAGCAAGTCAAGTTGTCTACTATAAGCTCAGAATGAGTCCAGAGTTCCAAGCTGTAAAGTCTGAGTTATGTCAAGAGTCCCAAGTTGTAAAGTTTGGGCTGTAGAATGCTCTAGAGTCCAGAGTTTTGATCTGTCAAGTGCCAAGTGTCCAAGCTATACACTCTGAGTCCGAAGCTGTAGAATCTGTAGAGTCAAATCCATAGTCTGTCAAGAGTTTCGAATCCTCTTGAGTTCCAATCTATAGAGTCTGAGTGAAGTCCAGATTCCCGAATGTAAAGTCAAATCCAAGTTCCCAAGCTATAGAGTCTAGATTGAGTCCAGACTTCCATCCTGCAGAATTGAAGTTGATCGCAGAGTTCTGGACCGTTGACATCGCTGAGCACCAGAGTTAAAAAGCTATAGAGTTATACCTATAACTAGAGTTATAGTCTAGTCCAAAGTTCCAAGCTATCGAGTCTGAGTAGAGTACAGAGTCTCAGTCAAGTTGAGTCCTCTGACATAGAATCCAAATCAAGTCCAGAGTTCTGAGTCCAAACTGAGCCAGAATGTAGAATCAAGCCTCTAGCTGCAATGTAGTAGTTGAGTCCAGACTCTCAAGTTCTATAGTCTATGTCAAATCCAGGTATCTAGTCTGCAGAAATGGAGTCAAGCCAAGCATCCCAAGTAGTAGTTGAGTGAAGAGTCCCGAACAGTAGAGTCTGAGTCCAGTCCAGAATGTAGACGTGTTACCTGTGCAGAACTGCCTACATTTTTTTTATACAATCCAAGAGAATAGATAACATTAGCATTCATTTAGAAGTGTGTTTCTTTGTTTTCCAGGTGACCATCAGATTGTGCAACTCTACCTCAAGTCTAAAGAAACAGGACTAGCTTTTGCCAACACAAGCTTCGTATTCTACAATTGCAGTGTCCATACATCGTAAGTATATTTTTTTATTAGTCTGTTTTACCAGTACTGATCTTAGTGTAATCCAAACCTCCTTCTTTTTTCCTCAGGTGTCTTTCTTGTGTTGGTAGCCCATATCAATGTCACTGGTGCAAGTACCGTCACATCTGCACCCATGACCCACGCAGCTGCTCTTTCCAAGAGGGACGGGTCAAGCAACCTGAGGTAAGCCTTGATTTCTCACTTCCACTATGTGGTGTTTCACATGTTCTCCCCAAGCGATGTGGATTTCTTCTGGGTTCTCGGTTTTCCTTACAAGATTGATTGGCTACTCTAAACTCATCCAGGTTGTTTCCCCACCATTTGCTTGGTGTTCCTGGGAGAGGATCTACGGATCCGGATCCGGATCTACCACAGCCCTGACTGAGATAAAGATGAATGAATATACTGTATGTCTAGATTCCACCCAGTGGCTCACTGCAGCTGATGCATCAATATTATTGACACCATGCTCCTGTGTAGAAGCACCTGCCCATAACTTGTCAGATTAATCAAAAGGCAGTTTATCTTCATAGCTTAGTCACATGTTCACACCTGCTATTATAGAGGCACATGAGCAATTGGGAGTATGAAAGGGAGAATCTGAGTTGAAACTGTCACTCAAAACTGTCTGGCTATTTCACTACAGCTCATCCAGAATACATGGACTACTCCCTGTTGTTCTTCCTCCAAGCGTATAAACATGCATAATGCTATGTAAAGCTTTAGTCCACCCCCTGGGGTTGCATTTTTCAGCCAGATGCACATGTTTGGTCTCTAACACTATGCATTTATTAACATCTTTCATCTATGCTTGTTTGCATTTGCATTTCTAATTATTGACCAGCCCACGTAGTCAATATTGACCAAGCTAATATTTGGGTTTCTTTTTGTGTTCCTAACAGCTGGCTTACAAAAGCAGGGATTGGACATTAGCACATATTAATGACATTTTCCCCCCAAGCTTTTCTTTGACTGCTGTTCTAGGGTAGGTGTTTTGACTGGCTAATGAGTTTTACTTTGGATTTCATTAATCTGCGATACTGGGGAGTTCGTGGAGGGGGTCGCGTTCTCTTTGCATTCGGGCGCTGCTTTCAATTTAATGAGTTTGGATGCTTACCTCAGAAATTTGTGTCGAATACAATGATGAGTCAACTTTACTCATATAAATGAGATGGCCTTTCTCGCTGACCTTCTATGGATGAAGTTCTGTGCTTTATTCCAATTAAGGGATTTGTATTGAAAGATGATCAGGGGGATAATCCGTTTGTGGTTTTTTTTGAATGGCTGATGAAGTCCGGAGCCTTTCTCGCCTCAACACTCACACTGTCAAAGACTGTTTTTTGTAATGCTATGGCACGTACACACAGATGGGGTGGGGTGGGGTGGGGTGGGGCGGGAGGGGGTCTGGACAGTCGTGTTCTGACTGTCATCAAACACGACTACTTTGCATTTAAATATCCAATAAAAGGATCACCTTATCATCAAAGTCTTAAATTCTCTAGAATTTAAAGTGCTTGGTGGTACGTTAGGAAGGTGGGAGATAATGAACCACATTAGAACTTTCATTAACTGGATGTTTTGGGTTTATTTCGACCCGTTTCTCTTAATATGCTCCTGCCATTCTCTCTGAATTAGTGAGAATGTTGTCATGCAGAGAGATAGATGCACTGTTTTCTTTCAAATTAAAGTGCTTCAGTGTTGCTTCCCAGTCTTACCGGGTTACTACAGCCATGTTGAGTCATGTCCATTGGCGTTGGCATTGGCACTTGTTGTCGTCCTCAGCTAGCCTCTGGCACAACAGGCCATGACTAAATAACACATCTGTTTTGGCCAGACACCCAGCCTGCTATTATTCAGAGAGAAAGGGAACGACATGCTGCCTCTGCTACTCCTCTCCCATATCGATAAAAGCACTGCAAACTTCACACGCAAGTTTAAGTCCCAACAATGCCATAGCCATCCATGATCGGGAGTCCAAGAGAGCAGAACTGGCCATGCTCTCTGTGTGGGATGGATGCTGTTTCTCTCTAACCTGTCAGTTAGAGTGACACTAGCCAATCACAGGCACATGTGTGCAGTCACAAGCAGATGGTGGCCCTTTTTTTTTTATTATTTTTTTTTTTTATCAAGTGTGTTCAGATGCCATGTAATGTAGCATGAGCAGCACTTTAAAATTTCTCAGGCTTTACCTGCTAGCTTTCACCCTTCCTGGTTTGTAGTTGCCGTGTGATATGGTAGCTAGAGCTTGGGAATTGGCAAATGAACAAATTGAGGAGAACATTGGGGAAAAGTATCCAAAAAAAGAAAGAAGATAGACGTGTTGAGGAGCATGTAGGGAGGGAGAATGAGAAGGAGAACAGGGAGGGCAAATCGATCTTCTGGACTGCCTCATGTCTTATTAAGACCTTAATTTGCAGCCTTTATTGACAGGAGATCTATGTGATTGAAGAGATAGTGTTGTAGAAGGCTGGTTTCTGAAAGACGTAACCGCCTTCCTTCTATTTTTGTCTGCTTGGCTTTATTTTCCATGCAGCAACTGTTAGAAATCATTGAGAAGAGATCTACTGTATGTTTGGGAAAGTACAGGAAGAAGGATGGGTCAAATGATGAAGAAAGAAAAAAAAAACCCTCAGAGGATAGATGAGGTGATTGCAGCATTGAGGAGAGTGAAATGTAAAAGCACAGGAGGGAGGGAAAGAAGGCAGGATGGATTAGATGAAAGGATCAGACGCTTGCAAAACGGGACTGGTAGTCATCCACTAGAGCTAGAGAGACAAAATGAGTCATTCCGCTACTGTCTGGATCAGACACAGCCACCTCTCATACACGTACACACACACCATCATGCTCTAATTATGGATCTGCCCATCTGTGCCAGATCCACTCAGTGTGCCAAGACTTTTCCCGCCCTCGCTCTCTCTTTGCCGTTCTCTTTCTGCCTCCTTCTCACACCATCTCGCTGTCACGCCTTAGCGAATAAAATCGATCTCGCCATCGTCCGTGCTCCTCCCGCACCACAGTCAACATGTGCAGTGATTACAGTCTGAATCATTCCAGCTTTCCTCCTGTTTACAAGCAAACGAAGATGCACCTCTTCTCTCAATAAAGACCCACAGTGCAAATGTACACAATCCCAAGCCCTCCCTCTTTTTTCTCCGAATTGATCGTTAAATCATCATTTCATTAAAAAAAAAAAAATCATGCATCATCTTTCTCCCGTTTATGAGCAGCCTTGAGAACGTGTCCGATATATTTTCACTATATCATTGTCAGACAGTGCAACCGAAAGTGTCAAGTCATGGATCTCCATCGCAATATTATCTTTGATTTATATATTCGTTGGGATTCCAGGAAGGTTCTCGATTGTCTTTCTCTCCAGGGTGGTGATAATTAATTCTGGCTGGGCTGAACAGGCTCTGCGCTTCTCTTAGCGTCTCTAAGGAGTTGCTTTGACAGGGTAGTTTGTGTAGAAATGTCTCCGCATGGACTGCTCTGGACGGATACTGGATCGAGACAGGGTTAATTCCTCTTGGTTTGTGCTTGCCCATAAATGGTGACTCAACTCCGGTCTTGTTCCTGTGTTCCTGTGAGAGCTTTTCCGACTAAAGTCGTCGCCCTGAAGCAAGGCTCCCGTTGTTGGTTTTTCTGGAGTGTCACAACCTGTTCTTGCTGTCTTTTATTAGAGAGCAGCAGCCTTGAAATAGGATTTCCATGGTCTTACTGTGATTACATGAAAGCTAAACCTTGGACAAGTGGATCTGGTTCTGTAAGTCCCTGTATAAGGGCATCTGCTAACTTCCATAAATGTATGTAAATGTAAAATGATTGGCCCCCTCAGTGCTCAGTGCTTGGACACCTAGGTGATTGTTCTTGTATTGTCTTGTGATTGTCTAGTAATCGGTCTTGTAGACTAGTCACATCATTTTTAAACATCGTCTTACTTTGCCTTAATACAAACAGCCATGCAGTTCATGAAGAAAGCAAACATTCTACTTTCTATTTCTAGGTCTTTTCTACCAGACACCGATGGTTCCTCAAGGGTTCTTCAAATGTTTAACAGCCTTGAACTAGAATCTTTAAGGCTTCCCCCAAAGGGCACAACCTGAAAACCCCTTTATGTTGCAACATTTACCTTTTTTATTATGATTTTCCATCCATCCATCCATCTTCAAACGCTTACTCCTTTTCAGGGTCACGGGGAACCTGGAGCCTATCCCAGGGATCATCGGGCACAAGGCGGGGTACACGCTGGACAGGGTGCCAGTCCAACACAAGGCACAATCACATACACACTAACACACATTCATACACTACGGACAATTTAGACACTCCAATCAGTCTACCATGCATGTGTTTGGACTGTGGGAGGAAACCGGAGTACCCGGAGGAAACCCCCGACACACGGGGAGAACATGCAAACTCCGCACATACAGTACCTTGCGAAACTATTCGGCCCCCTTGAACTGTTCGACCTTTTGCCATATACACATATACACATATACACATATACACACATACACATATACACATATACACGCACATATACACATATACACACACACATATACACATATACAGTGCCTTGCGAAAGTATTCGGCCCCCTTGAACTGTTCGACCTTTCGCCATGTTTCAGGCCTCAAACATAAAGATATAAAACTCTAATTTTTTGTGAAGAATCAACAACAGGTGGGACACAATCATGAAGTGGAACGAAATTTATTGGATATTTCAAACTTTTTCAACAAATAAAAAACTGAAAAATTGGGCGTGCAAAATTATTCAGCCCCTTTACTTTCAGTGCAGCAAACTCTTTCCAGAAGTTCAGTGAGGATCTCTAAAATGATCCAATGTTGACCTAAATGTCTAATGTTAATAAATAGAATCCACCTGTGTGTAATCAAGTCTCCGTATAAATGCACCTGCTCTGTGATATTCTCAGAGGTCCGTTTAAAGCACAGAGAGCATCATGAAGAACAAGGAACACACCAGGCAGGTCCGAGATACTGTTGTGGAGAAGTTTAAAGCTGGATTTGGATACAGAAAGATTACCCAAGCTTTAAACATCCCAAGGAGCACTGTACCAGC
>JAFFST010054005.1:287457-300807 GCA_022414735.1 Noturus placidus
GCAGGGTCAGACATGATACAGCGCCCCCTGGAGCAGAGAGAGTTAAGGGCCTTGCTCAAGAGCGCAACAGTGTCAGCTTGGCAGTACTTGGGCTTGAACCCCTGACCTTCTGATCAGTAATCCAGAGCCTAGCTAACACTGCTTCCACTTACTAACGTTATATATTTGTGAAGGTAAAACACAGTCAGAGAGTGAATGAGCCCCCGTTATTCATCTATTGAAATAAGCAACATTTAAAAAGAAATATGTAGCAAATTATTCATCATTGTACAACATGAGGCGCACGGTGGCTTAGTGGTTAGCACAACCGCCTCACACCTCCAGGGTCCGGGGTTCGAGTCCCGTCTGGGCCATATGTGTGCGGAGTTTGCATGTTCTCCCCGTGTGTCGGGGGTTTCCCCTGGGTACTCCGGTTTCCTCCCCCAGTCCAAAGACATGCATATTAGACTGAAAAGGACCCTGAAAAGGAGTAAGCGGTTGAAGATGGATGGAAGGATGTACAACATGTATACCATGTGCCAGAAGAGCTTACACTTACACTGCTCCACTTAGTAAAAAAGGACTGAATGGTGTTTTGGCACTCTGTAAAAAGATAGCTCTGAATTCTTGTTGAATCTGTTAGCAATCGATCGCACAACAGCTTTTTCCCATTTTAAATGCATTGGGTGTGTTTTCACACTGAATTCACACTGTACACTAATGCTGCCACTCAGTGGGCGTGACCGCGGTGAGTTCCGGCTACCATGACGTCACGTGCATACCCTCTATAGTGAAAATAATTTAAGATCAACTGTCCCCACACTATTTGCCTCTAACAGTCAGAGATAAAGCTGTAACTTCAAGTTTATTGACATGGTAAAGTCATGTCAAAGGATGGACTGCTGATCAGAAGGTCAAGAGTTCAAGCCCCAGCACTGCCAAGCTGCCACTGCTGGGCCCTTGAGCAAAGTCCTTAACCCTCAACTGCTCAGTTGTATAAATGTAAGTCGCTCTGGATAAACACGCCTGCCAAAATCCAGAAATGTCAATGTTATGTAAGTGACAACAGGAACTAACTTGCTTCTCAGATGTTCGACAACATTAAACGTAACTGCAAACGGACAAAAAGTATTATGTGTCGTTCTTTAATAAATCAGAAAATCACTGGAAAATTGCTGCAGTGTTAGAATAACAAAACACTTCAGGATGTGCTGTTAAAATTAAATAATCACCTACACGGTAGTAGCAGTAACTCAGGCTGGCATCACTCAACTATACTTTGGATTATTTTCCTCTAACAGCATGCCCCCAAAGAGTTTAATTCTTTTTATGCCACAGCAATTTGCCATTGATTTCATTTTTTCATTGATGACTGAATAAAACGTGATTTTTTTTATGATTTAATCATTTATAGTTTTATTTAATGTTGTGGGACATCCAGGAGACCTTAAAGTCATCTATCCTGAAGACTTTCCTGCTTGAGATTCCTTCCATAAATGTTAAATAAACACGTCCTAACAGAAGACTTTGCCCTATTAACGATTATACATTGTCTTTCTGTTAAACGACGTATCTGTGAGTCATTTATTATTAATAATTTAATTTATCAATTTGTATAGCGCTTTTTACAATGGTACATTGTCTCAAAGCAGCTTTACAGAAATATCATTTTTACATTTACAAGCGACTTACTAATGAGAGCACATTCACACACCAATGGTAGCAGAGCTGCCATGCAAGGTGCTAGCTTGCCATTGGGGGCAACTTAGGGTTCAGTGTCTTGCCCAAGGACACTTCGGCATGGGATCACCCGGGCCGGGATTCGAACCGCCAACCCCACGGTTGGTGGATTAGTGGACAACCCGCTCTACCGACTGAGCCACAGCCGCCCCAAATTATTATTAATTAGAATTATTATTATTATTAAATTATTATTAGACATTAGACTATGTAGATTGTCGTCCTGCATTATTCATTATGAATCAACACCTTCTAGACAATCAGATTCGAGAATTTAACAGCGCTGTGTTATAGCTATAACGATGCTCCTGATCCCTCCATCTTCTCCCTCCATTCTGAACGGCTCCAATCGTATTTTATTCCATACAGACCCACACTGACAAGCTAACAGTACAAAACCCGAAGACAGCCTACATATAACAGCACCGTGACGGTGTGTGGTGTGGCAGCGCCGTTCTCAGACCCACACCGCCGTTTTGCATTCTGCTCAAATACCCGAATACAAGCAAAAGAAGTCTGAGCGTTATAGTCATGCTGTGTGTTTAATGAAAAGTTACTGCCACCGGTACATTTCAGAGCTCTGTGGCATATCAAAAGAGAGAAATGACACATCAGTAGACAATAAAAGGCACCTGCGCATAAAAAATTTGAAAGCTGGGAGTGTGTGTGTGTGTGTGTGTGTGTAAAATGTAGTGTGTGTGTCTAAGTGATGGGTGTGCTAATTTAGGCAGAGGAGGAGAGGAGAGGAGAGTGTAAGATTTCTCCTCCTGCCTGAGTGCTTCATACGGGAATAATTTGATGGACGGAACATCTACCAGGCCGGCAATTTAAAAAAACTAAAATTTCTGATGAAGTTGCTATGGCGATGTAACTTTAGACGAAGGAATGAAGAAAAGCAGGAAAGCGAGAAGGGGCTACTGAAAGAAGGAATTCAATTAAATCGAGTCATGAATTCTAATCATTCGAGTAAAATAACAGTAAAGCAAAAAAACGCAGAAAATAATTAATGAACAAATACCTGGAGTACATGCCTACCAGATCTGTCATATTCTTATTTAGACCACATTTGCTATGCTAGGCAGCACTATGCTAATAGCTTTCCTAATGTAATCTCTCGAGCAGCTAATTACACTTTAGTAGCTAGCTTGCAGATGATCGTGTAATTAAAACCAATTAACTAGCATTAGAATAACTATTACGTTGTGTAAACCAGTCAAAGAGCCGATGAAACTAGCTCATTTTTGTGCCAAAGTATTGTGAAAACCAAGTGGTTTGGCTATGATTATAATAATTATTACACAATTAACACTGTTAGAAAGATTGCTTACACTTAGATGAACGATTATGGCATAAAAACCATCAGCCAGGTTTTCTAACAAGCTAGCTAACACTATACTATCATAGTGTGTAAACCAGTATCCAAGGTCTAGCAAACTAGCTAACTGTAGGCTATTACATACAGTTCCCAGGTCCGCTAGCACGTCACCTAATATTAGACTAGCTGTTATGTGTTTAAGATCATTATCTTTGTTTACTAGCAAACTAGTTAACATTGTAGTATTTTGTTGTGTAACCCAGTATCCAAGGTCGCTAGCAAGCTCGATAACATTAGACTTTTATGTGATTAAAGTTATTAGTCAGGTTTGCTGTCAAAATAGCTCGGATTCAGCTGACTATTTTACTGTGTAAACGTGTAGCCAGGGTAGCTAGCAAGCTGGATAAGTATTATGTAATTAAATAAATGATCTGGTTTCACTTGCTAACATTGTGCTATTGTATTGTGTCAATCTGTATTTAAGGTCTAGCAAACTAGCTAACAGATTGTTATTTATTATATGTACCGTATTGTGTAAACATGCTAGTAAATGATTTGCTAACAAATTGGGCTAGCTATTGTATTCTGTAAATAAACCAGTAGAGTAAACATGCAGAGTTACAGCGTGGGAAATTGCAAAGACTACCTTAGGTACAAGTAATATACATTGTTTTTTGTTGTTGTTTGTTTGTTTGTTTAAAGATGTTTAGAGATCTTTTGACAAAATGGCCAGAAATGTGTCATTCACTGTTAGACATGCTAGCATTTGTGGCTAAATGTTTGTTAATGCCTGCATGTCATGCATTGACCTGTTCCTCCATTCTGTGTGTGTGTGTGTGTGTGTGTGTGTCTGTGTGTGTGTGTGTGTTTACAGTACACCTGTATAAATGCGACGCGAGGCGTGAGAGCTGTGGTCTGTGCCTGAAGGCTGATCCGCTGTTTGGTTGTGTGTGGTGTAAAGGGGAGAAGCGCTGCACTCTCAAACAGCACTGCCCTCATCCACAGAGCATGTGGCTCGAACACAACGGCATCAACAGCAAGTGCACACACCCAAAGATCACCAAGGTGAACACACCCACCCCCCTACACACACACACACACACACACTTACTTTTGATCCTGATTTCTACCATAAATAAGTACCCCAGCTGAGAATGCCATCAAGAAAGGTAACCAAGAACATCAAGAATATAGAAGTGGGAAATGTGGGTGAAGCTAGAAACACACCAGATCACCAACTGGTCAATCACAAAATGATTGAAAGGTGAAAAAATGTGATGTCTTGAATGTTCTCACTGAAAGAATGGCAAACCGATGGTACAGGCATAGACAGCAAATAAGAATATCCCCACTAGACTACTTCTTATCTATGCTTGATGATAATGTTTTGTATTTCACCATTGTCAGGTATAGTCTACTGGAGGGCAAAAACATTGAGTTATTATTATTTTTTATTTTAGTTCTTCTATATTTCATCGTGTAACAAAATGATTTCTTATTAAGTCTTCGGCTCTGTTTTGTTTCCTGAGGCAGAAGACAGTGTTTTTGTCAGGAGCTGCCACTGGGATTTCTTTGGCTGCTCATACTTTTTTTGTTGTTTTTTTGCTTTAGATGAAGTCAATATGTTTTGTTCTTGTTTTAAATTTTTTATGAATCACAGTGCGCTTAAAGAATTCCAGCAGCTCATTCACATCCTCGTAATTGAAAGCTCCTCAAGCTGAATGACTTGAAATGAAAAATGGGACTGAGTCAAATAATGAGTCTAGTCCTGACTCGGTTTTGAATTAATTGAATTCGTTAGGCCTGTGTGTCTCTACCACTGGTTTTTTGTTTCTTTCTTTCTTTTTTCTTTTTTTTTGTTAAAACGCATTTTGCCAAGCATTCTAATGCGCTTCATTACAGTGACATCTCTGATGGAGAATCTTTAGTTCAACTAGAAGTGGGTGATGATTAAGTGTTTTCCTCCACCAGCCATCAATTAGCTTGTCAAAGTCACAAATCTAATCATCCCCTAATGAAAAGAGACAACTCTTCCCCTCTCTTGCGTGCTGTTTCTTTCGCTCGGCAGAAGCCAGCTCGACGCTTATCGGAGAAAGCGCTGTAATATGCTGCGATAGCTGTTAATTGCACGCATTGTAAAGCTGGAGATTAGTCTCAGTAGAGATTATATTAGGGTTTGTTATTTTTCAACCGTCTACCATAAAATCTGGTCTAAAATACCGTACTCCAACACTGGGCCACACATAAAGCGTTCAGCACTTCTTCATTTGCGCTGTTGGGTTGTACTGTGCCATTTTGAAATTTTCTGAACGAATAAGGAAGGCTTGGATGCATGTACCCTGCTGAAAGGTCAGGATTTCTTGAAGGTAATTTTAAACCATTAAAAAAGATTCTCTAACATTTACTTTTCCTTCAAGGTCAGACTCTTAACATTACTTTTCAGCAGAATCCTTTGGTTTATCCTAATCACTCTTAGAAAAAAAAATATATATATATATAAAACATGTACCATTGATTGTCAGAAGTGTGGTGACCCTCAAGGCTGCATCTTGGGTACATTTGAAATGTCTCTTTTATTTGCTATATCAAAATAATATACCTTTGGAACTTATATAAGATACATAATTAGACAATGTGAAATGCGAAAATACATATCTACGTTGCCGAGGACATACCCCTGAGGATCGCACTGCAATGACAGACAAGTTTAGTACCTTTTCCTCTCAGTCTCTTTCCTGTTTCCTATATTTAGTTTTTCATGCCTCATTATAACCGCTACGAAGTACTGTAATGAAAAGTCCTGTTTAAGAGATCACAGCTGAGCTGGAAACAAAGCCCCAGTGACAGCAGTCGCAGTGCGGTTAGTGGTGGCTGTTTCTGTTTAAGATGTAGCGTAAAGGTTTGCCAGGATGACTGATGGACAGACTACATTGTGATAATAGCACAGCTGTGCGTACACTACTGAAGTGATGACCTCTGGGACAAATCACAGCTGACTTGATAGAGTGTGATCTGTCTCATTGACCTCCTTTGTACACAACGGCGGTATATTTCCCAAATGGACCAAGGTGGAGATATCACAGAATGGCAAGTTATTGATAGTAATTCCACCTGAAACCCTGACTGTCAGTCTCTAGTCTCAAATAGAGGATGGTTTGGTAAGTATGAGCAACAAGCTATTGTTTATAGTAGAGATGTGCGCAGGACTGTTTGTTTTTGTTTTTTTGTTTTTTTTTTATCCCATTCACACCACTCCTGAAGGAATTCTGATCAATCCCATCCACTCCTGTAGACAGTTTGGCCAATCCTGCCCAATTCCAAAGGGCTTCTGAATTATGCCTGCTCCTGCAGAAAGTTGAACTTATCCCACCCAATTCAGAAGGAATTCTGACCAATCCTGGCCACTCCCGCAGATAATCTTGGTCAATCCTACCTGCTCCCAAAGTAATTCTTACAAATTCTACATACTCCTGCAAAAACCAATCGTGACCAATCCTGCCCACTCCCAAGGACATTCTGATCAATCCCAAGATCTTCTGAAGGAATTCTAACTAATCCCACCTACTCTCACAGACACTCTTTACTTATCCCACCCACTCTAGCAAACAATCTTGACCAATTCTTCCTGCTCCTAAAGGAATTCTTACCAATTCTGTCCACTCTTGCAAAAAGGTTTTGATCCATCCTGCCCACTCCCAAGATAATTCTGAGCAATCCCAAGTTCTTTGGAAGGATTTCTGACCAACCTCGCCTACTCTCACATACACTCTTAACTAATCCCGCCAACTCTTGCAGACAATCTTGACCAATTCCGCCCACACCTGAAGGAATTCTGACTAATTGTACACACCTACAAAAGGTTTGACCAGTCGTGCCCACTCCCAAGATAATTCTGACCAACCCAACCCTCTTCTGAAAATGTACTGACCAATCCCATCTACTCGCACAGACACTCTTGACCAATGCTACCCAGTCTTGCAGATGTTCTTGACCAATTCTGCCCTCTCCTGAAAGAATCCTGTTGAATTCTACCCACTCCCGCAAACAGTATTACCAATATTGCCAGCTCTGGGAGGAATTATGACCAACCCCACCTGCTCCTGCAAGCACTATAACCCTTCCTACTGCCACGGGAATTCTGACCATTTCCTCCAACTCTCACAGACACTCTTGACCAATAAACTAGTTTGGTTGTATTTGTAAAAATATGAACATATTAGTCATTTACAACGTGATTGTCTCACAATCTCACTGTAGTCTTGTAGTCTTTCTTTGAACCATGATTTTCATATCTGACTGCTTGCTCCTGCCAGGCTAGAAAGTGAAATCTGCCTTGTAAGATAATCTGAACGTTTAAACGTCCACATAACAGTGAATGGTACAATGAAGCAGCATTTCTGCTGTAATCGGATTGCAGTCTTCACTGTAAACTAGACAGTGACATGACTATTGAGATGCATCACCATCTGAGATATGATTAAAAAATGATTGCTATCTAAATAACTATTTCCCTTGTGTCCTTGGAGTTTGTTTTCATCTCAGCAGTTTGTTTTTGCATGCTGGTGTCTGCATCTTTCCACAAAACAATCTGTATCTATAGATAATCACTGCTGGGGTTTTTTCCCCCACTATAGGCAAGGCTCAGCTGGGCTTGCAACTCATCATAATTCATTGAAAGACACATTCATTGGAAGCTTTGTAGCTCTGACAGAGAGAGGTCCAATTATCATGCTGAACCAAATCTCTCACAGGTGCAGAGAGGAAAGAGCGCAGGGTTACTGACTCAGCTCTCAATTGCTGTTGGCTTGAACCAACTGTAGAGATCGCAAGGGGGTGGGATGCGCACATGTTATTGTCTGTTTGGATCAAAACTTTGATGAGGATTGTTTGTAAGCATGTAATGTCATGGATTCTGTGCAGATTACCCCGCTGCGAGGACCTCGGGAAGGGGGTACACTGGTGACGATCCGTGGAGAGAACCTCGGCCTGGATTTTCACGAGATCCAAGGCAACGTTAAGGTGGCCAATGTTGAGTGCACACCTGTTCCGGAGGGATACATCCCTGCTGAACAGTGAGTTTCTTAAATCTCAAAACACAGTCTAAACATTCCAGCTCAATTTCTCTGCAGATTAGTTCCGGATACAATTAAATTAGTGCTGTAAGAATTCATTTAACACTCTGGCCATGTTTCATTTTCAGTTGGCAGATCTGCAATAGGATTTTTTTTTTGTATTGTAGCTCTTGGGGTTATTTTAGTTCAATTTTTTTGTTTTCTACATTATTATTATTATTATTATTATTATTATTATTATTATTATTATTATTATTATTATTATAATAAGGGCGGCTGTGGCTCAGTCGGTAGAGCGGGTTGTCCACTAATCCACTAATCGTAGGGTTGGTGGTTCGAATCCCGGCCCGGGAGATCCCATACCGAAGTGTCCTTGGGCAAGACACTGAACCCTAAGTTGCCCCCGATGGCAAGCTAGCACCTTGCATGCAGCTCTGCTACCATTGGTGTGTGAGTGTGCTCTCATTTGTAAGTCGCTTTGGATAAAAGCGTCTGCTAAATGTAAATGTATTATTATCATTATTATAAATTATGTAGACTCAAGTAAAAACATTAGACCAAGTGATGCTATGCCGTGTTTGTGACTTGCTTCCTTCCTACCTCAAATTGTTTACATGATGGTTGGGAAAGATTGGGGCGCTAGAAAGCTAGCACTTGTTGCATTTTTGCGGTCAAACCCTTCCACCAAAGGTTTCCCTTTCAGCAAAAGCTCCAAGTAGAACTCGTTTGGAAATGAACGACCCAAAGAACCATTTAAAATAACAAACGTTTATTTCAGTATTGTTTTTGCACCATTGTCTTATTCGTCTACGTTAGTCTATATACGTAAGTGCAGGTGTGTAATTGTTCATTCAAAAAATCTTTGTATTCTGGATTATCAAAATCACCTAGTTTCTAAATGTATACTAAATATCTGCCTTTTTGCTGAATGATTTATTTTTTAAACACCAATGAAATCTCAAAAAAATAATAGTAAGCCTTAAATCATGCTGCAATTCCTTTCTCTTGATTTGTACTATGGTTGCTGCTATATTAAAATGAATTTCAAGTCGAGGCTCTTACGAAACTACAGTAGTGACAAGTTTCCATTGAGGCCAGTTCAAATAGATTTTTTTTCCTTCTCAGAGGTTGAAAACATCCCAGTTTCCACTCTATCACTAAGCCAGAACTATTTTACTTCCTTCCTTACTTACTTACTTACTTACTTACTTACTTACTTACTTACTTACTTAACCTTTATTGTCCCCTTTGGCGGCAATTTTTACATTATTTCACAGTCTCACAGTTGGCTTTCTGTTGAATTCTGTAAAGAAGGTCAGAAGGTATTAATTTTGCATAACAGCAGCTCTGAGAGTAGTTCTAAATGCAGGACAAAGTACAGGTTTATATTAATACTATGGAATATTATATTAATATTATGGAAGGAGTCTCCAGTGTCAATGCTTTGTAACAATCAGAGGTAGGGCTGTAACTTTTCCGACACAGGAAAGTCTTCAGAGACGTTTGGGCTTTTATTCCTTTATCCATTACTCATATAGAGTAGTATATAGAGTTGAGGCAGATGATGAAAGTCTGAGTTTCATTCATGATGGACTCAAAAAAAAGTTCCACTTCATTACAACTCTTTTTTAGCTTTAGATTATTCACTCTGACCATTTCTGTCTCCATCTTTCGAGCCTGTACGGTTTGAACCGAGTCTGAACCATCCATGCATTGCCTTAATCCGTCTGTGGACTCTATGGAGCGAGTGATAGGATCAGGACTGAAGGCAGAGACGAGTATTAAAGCAACTTTTAATCCCAGGTCAGGACAGAGGAAATAATTACATCTTATTTTGGTGAGGATTTGAAGAGCCGTGACTGACTGAGGGAACCGAAATTATTATTACTTTATTATTACCCTGACATAAAAAAAAAATATGTCTGTTATTTTGGGGGGGTTTTTCCCTCTTTCACTCCTGCAGAATTGTGGCATTCAAAGCAGTGATAAGCCTCTTACGGTGTTGTGTGATAAGTTTTGGTTTGTGAAGACAGAATGAGGAGATTACAGACTGCATTAACTTTTCACTCTGTAATCTTCCACTATTGTTATTATACAGATGACAGTCTGGAAGAGGAAGCAATTTTTTATTTATTTATTTTTTTTAAGGAAAAATGTTTCGAAGACATTTTATATGTTTTGTGTGCGTTGTACAGGATCGTATGTGAGATGGGAAAAGCCGAGTCGAGTCATTATGCCGGAAACGTCCAAGTCTGCGTAGGGGATTGTCAGCCTGAGTTCAAGGCCGAGTCCTCCAAGTACTACTACTTTGTGGTGAGTTCATTCTGCTGACATAGTGATTTACAAGATTAAACCGAGAGACTGCGCAGATCTTAATCGTGTCCGTGTAATTAAAGACCCTCGCCAATTACAGGCTTAAGCGTGCTTGGATTTACTGTGGAGCCACCTCGTAAAAAGGCTGAGACTCGGTCCCTGTGAATCTCCGTATGTCCTGGTCGTAATGTTATCACACAGAGGGATCGTCCTGTAATGAATGTGGCTAAGCTGTTCATAAAAATCCCTCTCTCTCTCTCTCTCTCGTTCACTTTACCACACAAACCAATAGAAAACACTTTAATCTTAAGAATATTGGTGATCTTTAACCCCTGTATTGATCTGGAGTATAATCATGCCCATTAACCTCATGTTATACACACTATTACACCACAGTGCTGTGGAATTCTCTATTCTGATTGGTCGGATTGTCCGTGTTGGTTAATTTTCTATAACAGTAGCTCGGACAGTATTGGCAGCTGTCATTCAAGTCACAGGTTTAGATGAATGTACTCGTTCTAATTCGTTATTGTTTCTATAGTAACGGCACATTCAGAGGGACTTGTATGGCAGAATCTATGGCTAATAATAAATAGATCAACAGAAATCCAGTATCAAAAATACAACGTGTCATTCATTAATAAATTAGAAAATGTAACCTTTTTTGAGAAATTCCTGTGGTGCAGTATAAAAGGAAGTGCTGTATAACAGCAATGTTGCATCAGGCTGCATGACACTGCTCCCTCATTGATTATTTTTCTATAACAGCTCGTCCCCAGATGTCTTCTTCCTTATTTATCACTTTTATCCGTGCATTAATGGCCTTCATTGTTCATATAATTGGATTATGAGATTGAAAGCTTTAAAAAGGCAACTGATCCAATGGTAGGCTGAATGATATATAATGTCATGACTTTTCCTCCACCCCTACAAAGGTCCCCAGACTCCACTCTCTGAAGCCTAGCCGCGGTCCCGTATCCGGAGGCACCATCGTCAACATCACAGGAAGCAATCTGGACTCCGGAAGCAACGTGTCCATCATGTTCAAGGACCAGAAGTGCACTTACCACAGGTATAGCATCCAGCAGTCCAAAGAAGACACGATTTACAGCATTCAAGGAGGGCGGATGGGGCGGTAGCGTCATAACACAGCGGGAACGGATCAATAGTGACATTAAGACCAGGCAGAGTTCCTGAGCCCTAATCAATAAAGACACTCGCAATCACACCTCGGTTCTGCTAAGCCGGCAAAGTGCGTCAGTCTGTGCTTTGCTTTGACGTCTCTGTCTTTGAGGGGGGATTTTTTTTCACTTGATTTATTTTGCGTCGTGTTGGTGTTAAATAAATCAAGACTGTGTTTGGAGTTTGGTCTGAAACAGCTATGTAGTTAGTTATAGGAAGTCATTATAAATGTCAAAAAGTCACATGGATTTCACAAGGTTTTGTTTGTTTGTTTGTTTACCTGTGATTAGATGAAAAACATGAGTAGATTTCACCTGTGCGACCCACCGTTACACCAGTAAAGAGATCTCGGCGCAAAAATAAAACACATTCTTTACATGTGAAAAAATTATTTGAGAAGCTTATATGAGAAAATAAAGACACCTGATGTATATGTGAATAATGCGTGTGGGTGAAAATAAATTAAATGTGTAAGCAATCCCAGGCGAAAATGAAAACATTGTAAAAAAAAAAAAAGAAGAAAAACATTGCTTTAATTAATGAATTGAAGGAAAACACAACTATAATAAACTATGAAATAACTGAAATATTGTGTTTGATCATGCAGACGAGGGGGTCAGTGGATCACGTGTCGCTCTCACGCATCAACTCAAGGCAACGGGGAAGTAACCGTATCTGTGTATGTAGACAAGGCCCACATCCAGAAGGACCTCCAGTATGAGTACGTAGAAGATCCGACCATCACCAAGCTGGAACCAGAATGGAGCATTTTCAGGTGTGTCAGCTGAATAGGAGTTACAAATTGTGATTTCTAAGCTGGTTTAAATAAGCGTAATAGTGTTGTAAACTGCACCACTAAAGGAAAAACTGTGTTGCTCTGTACAAAAGTGGAAACACACCAGTGACCGTGACCGGAACCAACCTGGACATCATCCAGAACCCACAAATCAGAGCCAAGTACAACACCCAGGAGACAACCAACGTAAGTTCAAACATCATGTTCACAATGTCGTAATAGATGTCCCGCTGTCCCAGTATGCATGTGTAAGGCAAAATCAATACAGAATTATTTAGAGAAGATTCTCCAGACCTGGACCTCTAATACGTTATTGTTTCTATAGTAACAACTTACATAAGGAATTATATAGTCTACATAAATATGGGTTGTTGTTTTTTTTTTTTAATGGGCATAAATGTGAGATTTTTGGAAGGAGTCTCCAGTGTCAGAGGTAAAGCTGTAACTTTAAGTTTTCTGACATGGGAAATACTTCAGGACATTTTTTTGTCTTAATAACTTTATCTAAGAGGAAAAAAACAGGCTGTTGAAAACGTATGTGTCATTCTTCATTCTTATTTATTTTTATAAAATGTTAGCGTTTTAATTATGTAAAATATATATATATATATATACTAGTCTCTCTCTCTCTGTCTCTGTATATATATATATATATATATATATATATATATATATATACTATTCTCTCTCTCTCTCTCTGTGTATATATATATATATATATATATATTTATTTATATTTATATATATATACATATGGTGTGTGTATCATAAAGAATAGTATGGTATGGTATAAAAACTTTTTAGTAGTATATAGTATAGTATATACATATAGTACATACATACTGTACATATGGGAGTGTTTTATACATATTTTTTGGCATCCGTCTGTCTCGAAAGACAATGGGAACTTTGCGCCTGGTAGAGTCAGTCTGTGATTGAGTGGCAGCGCCTGC
>JAFFST010054005.1:304558-318482 GCA_022414735.1 Noturus placidus
ATATATATATATATATATATATATATATATATATATATATATATATATATATATATAAACATATATATATGTATGTACTCTGTAAGAAGAAAGGCACATCAGCATTTGATTGATGCCGGACATGGGTTGCCTGACAGCAACAGTATATTTGACCTAGTCGTTTAGCACATAGGCATGTAAGGAAGAACCTGATAAGGTGAGGGAGTGTGTAAGTGAGAGATAAAGCAAAGGAGATGGGTGATAGCATTGAGTGGGGTTTTTTTGGAAGAAGTGAAGGTGACTGCGGTTAGTTGCGTAGCTCTGAGTCATTACCACAATAGCCCACATCAGAGGCTTGGATTTTAAAAGTACCATTAATTTAAACCTCTTTTGAGGTGAAGGCTCAGATCGAAGTGAGCTGGAGGGACTGCTGTTATATCCGAGTTGAAATCATGGGAATAGTGGTTTCCGCTGATAAACATTGCACAGAGGAACAAGCCGTCCTCAAATACAGAAAAAGTTACACCTGCTGTAACATTTGTAGTGTATGTGGAGGTATTGTGTTAAAAACTGAACCTTGGAGCGATTGTGTTAAGAACTTGCTCAAGAAAAAGTGGAATTATTCTGCTAGTCAAAATTACTGTAGGCTAAGAGGAATACAACAGTACCTTTGCTTCATCCTGCAGCTGATTTTTTTTTTTCCTATTTCAGCACAACATGTCATAAAGGTTCAAATGCACATAGAAATTGCACAGATTGAATTGGAAGAACATCTAGTGAGCGGCTGTTTTGAATGTAGAGGTCAGAGGTAGGCTGCATTAAACTCAAATAACCGTTCAGTATAACCGTGGCGAGCAGAAAAGCATTTCAGAATGCACAAAATGTCAAACCTTGAGGAGGATGGGCTTCAAGAGCAGAAGACCACATCTGGTTCCACTCTTGTCAGACAAAATTACAGTAATCTGAGGTTAGAGTGGACACAGGCTCACAGAGGTGAGAAAAATACCAGGTGATGTTTTTACAGCGTGTTCAATTTTGGTGAACCTGAGCACACTGTAGCCTCAGATTCCTGTACTCCGCTACGATTGAACAGTGCGTGTACATAAACCTTGATATTAAATTGCCATGAGGTCATTACAGTATCTGTTGTATACAATCGATTTCATAAATCCAGTCATCAACCAACAATATTGATCAAACCTTTAATCTAAACATTAATGCACATCGGGGGGTACGGTGGATTAGTGGTTAGCATGTTCGCCTCGCACCTCCAGGATTGGGGGGTTCAAATCCCACCTCCACACCGTGTGCACAGTGCTTGCATGTTCTCCTCGTTCTTCGGGGGTTTCTTCCGGGTACTCAGATTTCCTCCATCAGCTGGTTGGCTGATTGGCCCTGGGATAGATTCCAGGCTCCCCTGTGATCCTGTGTAGGATAAGCGGTACAGAAAATGGATGGATGGATGGAATAATCTTCACACACGTGCTCTCCTGGTGTGTCCTGTACAGTTTTGCCAGGTGCTCAGTTCAACCACGATGCTGTGCCAAGCCCCAGCGCTCCCCGGTAGCCTGAGCAGACAGAAGGAGGTAGTGGAGAAACCTGATGAGTTCGGCTTCATCCTCGATAACGTGCAAGCCGTGTTGGCTCTCAAGAACATCAACTTCCTGTATTACCCCAACCCCATTTTCGAACCTCTCAGTGCATCTGGAGTGCAGGAGCTCAAGCCTGGATCTCCCATTATTCTGAAGGTATGCTTACTTATGTGTACATGTATCAATCAGAAAACACATTATTTGAAGTTTTGTAATAAATCTAGTACTAATACTAACGATGGATGCAGCAATACCATTGTTTACTATTGTTTGTTATTAGGTACTCGTGAGCATCGTATCAGACCACTACCAGTATCTGTATCAGTGCATCCATAATTTTAAGCAATACATTGAAAACAAACGAGTGTGCATAATGTGTGTTTCAGGGCCGGAACTTCCTCCCCCTTACCCCTGGGGGCAACGGCAAACTGAACTACACCGTTCTGATCGGAGAAAAGCCCTGCGCCTTAACGGTATCTGACACCCAGCTGCTGTGTGAATCGCCAAATCTAACTGGCCGTCACAAAGTTCTGGTGAGTATTATGGGTAATTCATCACATCATATCCCGTCTCAGCCTCGTTCCTCAATAGATTAGCATACTATTGTATTATTGTTATTGTCTGGCCTTGAAGGCAGGTGAAGGGAGAACAAATAGCTTCTTAGTATGACATATGAGAGCAGAACAGAACCTAATAATGGCTCTGTTTGTGATTTGGAGTGGGAGTGTGAGGCTGACGCCACCTGGCCTGCTGACAGACGAATGGCAGACAGAATTGCAGATCCGTTTACCATCACAAACACGCAAACACAGCTGGCTTTGTGTGTCCGTCTGCTGCTGCCTCCGTTTGCTCAATGTTACGCAGCAAAATGCCAGATTTCTGGTCAAAAATCTCAGACATCATATTTAGGAATATAGCTGAACTGTGCTCATGTCATATCTGTATAAATATAAAATACCTATAAATATTTGTGTAGGTGTGTTTGTGTCAGACTAGTCTCACATTGAAGGTGTAATGCACAGTTACTTACTGTGTGCACTGTTAATGGTGATTGTAGGCTCAACAAATCAGGAGAGGACAGAAAGACATATTCATAGCATAGGACAAGATGAGGCAGGGCAGGATAGGACAGGACGCCACAGAATAGGATATGATGGAGTAGGACTGGACAAGACAGGACCAGTAAGGACTGGGTAGAATAGGACAAGACAGGACAGGAAATGAAGTTGCAGGCTAAATATAATAGGACATAAGATCTTACATGACTGAATATGACAGGGTTGGACTAGAGACACAGGAATGGATAGGATAGGCCAGCAGCGCACATGATAGCATAGGATTGGACAGCAGGATAGGATGTGATCAGACAGGAAAGCATACGATAGGATAGAATAGGATCAGACAGGAAAGCACACGATAGGATCGGATTGGACAGAAGGATAGGAAAGGATCGGACAGGACAGAACATGATAGGATAGGATTGGATAGCAGCATAGGATAGGATCAGACAGGAAAGCATACGAAAGGATCGGATTGGACAGAACGATAGGAAAGGATCGGACAGGACAGAACATGATAGGATAGGATTGGATAGCAGCATAGGATAGGATCAGACAGGAAAGCACACGAAAGGATCGGATTGGACACCAGGATAGGATAGGATAAGATAGGATCAGACAGGACAGAACATGATATGATTGGATCAGATAGGAAAGCACACGAGAGGATAGGATTGGACAGCAGTATAGGATAGGATCAGACAGGAAAGCACACGATAGTATCAGATTGGACAGAAGGATAGGAAAGGATCGGACAGGAAAGCACACGATAGGATAGGATTGGACAGCAGGATAGGATAGGATCAGACAGGAAAGCACACGATAGTATCAGATTGGACAGAAGGATAGGATAGGATCAGACAGGAAAGCACTCAATAGGATCTGATTGGATAGAAGGATAGGAAAGGATTGGACAGGAAAGCATACGATAGGATAAAATTGGCGAGCAGGATAGGATAGGATAAGATAGGATCAGACAGGACAGAACATGATAGGATATGATAGGATCAGACAGGAAAGCACATGATCGGATTGGAAAGGGTAGGTTGGGACAGCACATGATAGCATAGAAAAGATAGGGCAGGACTAAACACTACAGGACAGGACAAGGACATCACATGGTAAAGTAGGACAGGACATAACAGATCCAAACTGTGAGAACAGTTTTATATGGCACTTTTGGGTTAAACATGTCTGAACAGAACAAGGACAAGGACATGACAGAACAGAACAGGACTGACCAGGGCGAGACTCAATTGAACAGCACAGTCCCAGACACGACAGAAGAGGACGGGATGTAATAGGACAGAACAGGGCAAAGCAAACAAGACTTTATTTGGGAAATTGCTATCATCTTATACAACATTTACGAAACAATAGTATAAAAAGCACAATAATGTAAAATACATGCAATGAACCAATAATGAAAAAGTTATCTGGCACAATCAATACCACATTACACACAATAAATACCACATTACACACAATAAATACCCCATTACACACAAGAAATACCACATTACACACAATGAATTCCACATTATACACGATAAATACCACATTACACACGATAAAAACCACATTACACACAATAAATACCACATTACACACAATAAATACCACATTACACACAATAAAAGCCACATTACACACGAGAAATACATTACACTCGATAAATACCACAGCACACATGATAAATACTTGCGCGCATGCGCAATGCACTCTGCTTCAAAGGGGAATTGTCTCCGTCGGCAGACTCGGGCATGAGCAGAGCTTGGCTGTCACTGTCAGCAGACTCGGGTGTTATCAGAACTTGTCTGTCCGAGTTGGCAAACCTGGGCATGAGCAGGACTTGATCGGCTGTGTCAGCAGATTTGGACTTGAGCAGGGCTTGGTTATCCATGTTGACAGATACTTGGGACAGTACTTGGGCTTGGGAGGTCACTTCGTTGACCTCGAGCTGGAACTTGGTCTCATGCTGGGTTTCTGGAACTGCGCCCCCCTCATGGGCCTCATGTTCCAACTTGAGCTCTGAGGACGACATACTAGCCTGTGGCTGGAGCTTGATTGTTGAGACCTCCTGATGGGTCTCATGGTGGACCTCCGAGGTTGCCAGGTTCTAGCTCAGTTTCAGAGGTTTACATATTGGCTTGTGGCTGGAGCTTGGGTACTGGAAGCTTCCTGTGGTCCTCAGTCTGGAGCTCAGCAGGTGAGCCCACCTCGTGGGTCTCAGGTTCGGGCTCTAGGGTAGCCAGGTTAACCTCCGGTTGGAGGAGTCCTCTCCGTTAAAATGCTGCATCCATGGTTTGGCGGAATATTCTGTCACGTGTCGTGACGGCAGAGAGAGAAGCCTGGATACAAACGCAGTTTGAACAGTTCTTTATTTAGAGAGGCAGCCAGTAATCCAAAATAAATGGTAAATGGCGCACTTACATAGCGCTTTTATCCAAAGCGCTTTACACTGTGTCTCATTCACCCATTCACACACACACTCACACACCAATTGTACCAGAGCTGCCATGCAAGGCGCTAACTTGCCATTGGGAGCAACTTGGGGTTCAGTGTCTTGCTCAAGGACACTTCGGTATGTGGAGTCACATGGGCCGGGAATCGAACCGCCAACCTTACGATTAGTGGACAACCCGCTCTACCAACTGAGTCACAGCTGCCCACGTTACACACGATAAATACCACATTACACACGATAAATACCACATTACACACTGTATAAATACCACATTACACACTGTATAAATACCACATTACACACTGTATAAATACCACATTACACACAATAAATACCACATTACACACTGTATAAATACCACATTACACACTATAAATACCACATTACACACTGTATAAATACCACATTACATACAATAAATACCACATTACACACTGTATAAATACCACATTACACACTGTATAAATACCACATTACACACAATAAATACCACATTATACACAATAAATACCATAATAAATATCATATAACTTCATTATCAATGAACAACACTCTCCAGTCTAAATTATTTCAAGCAGATTTCACTAACCAATGATCTGGAACAGCAGCAATGATAGTAAATATACATGTATGCTGAAGATACTGAGATACATTGTTAGCATTGTTTCACCACATTGACATTTTCTATCTAGTAACTGACTTTTCCTATTTGTTTTGCTTTCTCTTATGTATTACTACATGATTAGATATTACATACAGTAGATACAGAAAGCAAGTGATAAACAAAATTTAAAAATGTATTCAAGACACATGTAGTAGCTGATGTTATGTGAAAATCACTACAATACGATGCAATGTTTTTCTTTATGTGTGTGTGTGTGTGTGTGTGTGTGTGTGTGTGTGTGTGTGTGTGTGTATTAGGCGCGTGTGGGTGGCATCGAGTTTTCCCCTGGTGTGGTCCACATCACCTCCGACAGCCCCCTCAGCAGCACTGCTATCATCAGCATCACCGGAGCCGGATGCCTTCTCATCCTCTTCATCATCATCGTACTCATCGCCTACAAGCGCAAATCCCGCGAAAGCGACCTGACCCTGAAACGCCTGCAGATGCAGATGGACAACCTGGAATCCAGAGTGGCGCTGGAGTGTAAAGAAGGTGGGCAGTGGAGCGCTAGACTGTGTGTGCAATTAAGGGAAGGTTAAAGTGGTTCAGTGAGTGATGTGTAAACAGTAAACATTACGAAGTTTTCGTGTTTCAGCTGTAATGCATTTGGAATTCATGCATGAATAGTAACAGCTAGTGAATCACTTCTTTCGACACATTTCTCAGTTGCCTCAGACTTCAAAAGCAACATTGAATGAATTTCAGGTGTCAAAACCAAATACCTAGGTCTGAAGCTTTGATTTAAAATGGACTTTGCTTTGTATTGTAAGCCGCTCATACAGACGCATATTTAGGGCCAGGATACCAAGCAACTCATGTTTGCCATTTGAAAATAAATAACTAGATAAATAATAAAAGTACACATTTCTTATATTCTCTTCAACTTAATGACCTCTTCATTAAGAGTTGTATTAGTGTAATACTATTTGGAGGCTGAGAGCGTCATGGTAAAAGTTATTTTCTTCACTAAGAGTCCATGGGGGTACAAACTTTTGCATGCAACTTTATATATTTATTTACAGTACATGACCTTGTTATATTGAAGAAATTGAGTATTGTGAAGCCCCCTGAGGCGCTATACGTCTTAGAATTAATAGCATATTGTTAATCACAGGAATTATCGACTAACGCACTGTTTTCTGGTGTGTTCAGTTAAAGCACATGTTAGCACTTAAGTGTTTCTTTGACTACCAGGGGAAATTACTGTTTATAGAAAAAATAAATGCTTTCAGTAAGCTCAAATGGCTTGCTAAAGTAGCAGTTTAAACAGGATAAAAGCATCGTGCTTGCCTTAGCATTTAAAACAATATGCCCTGTGTTGAATTAAACGCTTATGCACGGGTATGACACAATTGTGACCAAACACAAAGGCAAAAACAGGACTCACTATGTTAACAGAGCAAAAGTGCAATAGCTGCTAATAAAAGCACTTAATTGTGTCATTTCTATTGATTAATTTAAATACACTGCTCAGGTGTAATGGCTTATTTCTGTGTTTAGCATTTGCAGAGCTGCAGACGGATATTAATGAGTTGACCAGTGACCTGGATGGAGCGGGGATCCCATTTCTGGACTACAGAACCTACACCATGCGTGTTCTCTTCCCTGGCATCGAGGAACATCCTGTTCTTAGAGACCTGGAGGTTAGCCATCTTCTAGAGCACATATGTTAACAAAACTAATACTGAATGATAACTGCAGAGGGATTTCTGTAATGCTAATTCGATCCTCAGGAACTTTGAAGAAGGGACAAAACCAGGAAATACTACATACAGAAATAGAAAATAAAATACTAGGGAATCACAGCTTAGCATTAACAGCATGAATAAACTATAAGACTTTGCAAAGAAACATCAGACAAGCTAATCAATAGCACTAAACACAGAACAGGTGAACACAGTAGGGTAACAACTAGTTGCTGACAGGCGGAATTTGTAGCAAAACGTGTCCGCTGAGGACGTCACTAACTTTACTGTAGTAGCGGTTTGGAACTAGGAAGTGGAATTTTATGGAGCGAACACAGACGAGCAGAGTCATGTCTGTCTCAGTGTGGTTATAGGAAAATAAGCACTCTTGAAATCAGCTCGACCAATCAGATTAGTGGACCGGAGTTAACTGTTGTGTAAATTGAGTTTTATCAATGTAACCTTAGCAATGTACTTTTTTTGTCAACAACCTAAGCTAGTTAACGCTAGTTAGCGTATCTATTTTTAAATATGCAGTCATCAGATTTTGTTCTAATGTTGGTGTTTCTGTATAATAATAGAAAAAGATGGCGGTTTTTATAAGGTGGAATTTCTGAGTGATTTCTGATTATTTCTCCAGTGTTGGTGGTTCAAATCCCATGTACGTTGTGGGCTGATTGGCATTTCTAAATTGTCCGTAGTGTGTGAACGTGTGTGCGATTGTGCCCCGCGATGGTTTGGCACCCTGTCCAGGTTGTCCACCACCTCGTGGCCTGAGTTCCCTGGGATCGGCTCCAGGCTTCCCGCGACCCTGTGTAGGATAAGCAGTATAGAAAATAGATGGATGCATGGATGGTTGGATGGATTTTTGTGTTGAGTGTGTGTTTTAATCAGGACACATCCTTCATTCATCGTATTCCTTCACTCTAAGCTCAATTATACTGTATGAATCTTCTAAATTTTTTATCTGTCCCTTGCTAATCAGCGATCCAGATCTACCTGCCTCAGAGCGGAATTCACTTCTCAGAGCTCCAATTAGCCGTCCCAGCACAGATAATGAGTTAATGCATACTGACACCTCGTAATGATGGACAGAATATTTCACATTGATGGACAGAATATTTAAGTAGTCTTCCTCTTTCTCTCTCTCACTCCATCTCTCTCTCACTTTCTTTTTCAAAGACATAATGAGCTGTGCTGAGATTCACAATTACTCACTTGTTAATCGCAGTAATGATGTGACACAACTGTTTTGTGAGCAGAGGGAGGGAAATGAAAAGCCGAACAGAAAGAAGTCTACAGGACGCCGCGGTTTGTTTATACCCAGTTATGACATTGATGGACATTACTAATCGAATCTCTGCAGACAGGACGACTCTTCCTAAAAGTCAAGGCTTAGATCCCTATGCCTGACGAGCTCAGGTTTTAATAAGCTACATTAATTAAGCTTTAATTGGAGATAAACATGCTCTCTCTGGAGGAGTTTATAGTGAAACCTGATCTAATGAAAGTTGCAGGCAGATTACGTCTGGATGCTGGCAGGTTTTTAATGGTTATTGATGCTACAAATGGAACGCATTAGCATACGACTGCATCATTAATTATCTATCATACGTTTCTGGGATCAGATTTTATCTAGATTATTTCTTTTATTTTATTATTTTTCTTTCACCAGAGGACATTTTGAAAGTATGTCTTTGTGGAGCCATAGGTAATGTTTTCCCAGCGTTTTTTTTTTTTGTTTTGTTTTGTTTTGTTTTGTTTTTTTAATTAATGCTTCATAATCAGTAAAAAAAATAAAATAAGAGGTTGTTTTATGTAAATATGTTACCAGCTTTTCACTCCAAAAATTAATATATTACCAAATACAATCATCCGAAGTTAAAAGCTAATTTATTTGTATGTTTTCATATAAGATTATTATGAAATATGCATATGTTTAAACATATTTATATTATAGGCATTATGTTGTATTATGATCCAGCATTCTATCATTTTGCTGCCTTGAAAAAAAAAAGAAATAAAAAGAATCAAAATTATCTGCTGAAAATCTGAACTCGATTGTACACATATATTATACATTTATTACATTTTATACATTGCCTTACAGGTTCCGGGCTACAGGCAGGAGCAGGTAGAAAAAGGTCTGAAGCTTTTCGGGCAGCTGATCAACAACAAGGTGTTCCTGCTGACCTTCATTCGCACGCTGGAGTCTCAACGAGGCTTCTCCATGAGAGACCGCGGCAACGTGGCCTCGCTGATCATGACCGTGCTGCAGAGCAAGCTGGAGTACGCTACTGACGTCCTCAAACACCTTCTGTCCGACCTCATCGACAAGAACCTGGAGAGCAAGAACCACCCCAAGCTGCTGCTGCGCAGGTATGAGAGAGAAAACACGTGCACGTGTATATACAGTGGTGTATGTTCACGCTCATGTTTACATCCTCAACTACAATTTAAAATCCTCAAAATACAATTTTGACTGCTTAAACCACAGCACTGTTGAATTCTTGTGTCTGATTGGTTGAAAGTGGTGGTGATTCGTTTTCTATACCAGCAGTGCCGAAATTAGCGCATCTGCAAATCACAGGTTTATATTAATGCACCTGTTATAATATGTTAACATTTCTATAGCAACTGCTTACATGGGGACTTGTATGGCAAAGGAAGGAGTCTCCAGTTGCAGTCAGATAATGACAGTCAGAGATAAAGCTGTGTCTTCAGGACGAGCGCCGTTATTTACCGCATTGCGGTTTCTTTGTAACGTGACAAGCTGCATTTTATTTAAGCTGCTATAACATAAGCGATCGCACAAAATAACTTCTTTCAGAGTCATTCCACAACATTAAACAGATAAATGTACAATGTCTCGCTTTAACAAATGAATATTGCTTAGCGTTGACAAATTGCTGTTGTATAAGAGGAATTTATAGGAGAATAATGACCTCTGAGCAGAAATTTGCATCACCCTGATGTTGATTATTTTCCTCTAACAGCATGTCCCCCAAGTGTTTTACTCCTTACCTACATTTACATTTATTCATTTAGCAGACACTTTTATCCAAAAGCGACTTACAAATGAGAAAGATACAAGCAAAGCTATATATCAAGCAGAGAACAATACAAGTAGTGCTACTATATAAGATCCATTAATTGAGTTACCTATACCATACCTATACATGCTTTTTTATATAAAGCCCATAGATCTTTCACTTTGCCTTGAAAATCTGACACTTTGCCTTATTAAACACTCTATTGCATAAATAATAATAATAATAATAATAATAATAATAATGATTGTATAGTATATTGCCATATACTCAGTCCCTCCAGGATTTCAGGAGTTTGCAATTGTTCACAATTCCCACAGATTTTCTGTAGATTCGGGCCGAGACGTCGGCATTCAGCCCAAATCCAACAACAAAAAACTCCGCAAGTTGCATCACAACAAAATCAGCGAACACAAAAACCTCTGCGAAATCCAGTACGGGCCGAATAATTCAGCTCCCCTCTAAAAATGTATAAAATAAGCAACATTACTGTATCTGCTGAAACCATTAAAACAAAAAAAGTAATAACCTTATCATTATTTTATAACAATCTCATAATGAGAAATTAGATAAATGTTTTGAAATGACACGTTTGTTTGTTTGTTTGTTTTACACTTGACTTACCTAATTGTAGTACATGAACAGTTTTAGCAGTTTAAAGGTTACATTTCTACAAGCGTTGCCAGATTGTGTCTCACATATTTGGGAAATTTTGAAAACCATCACCTTGCGCTGATTGATTTTAATACCATCTGGCTGTGGTTATTGGTGTGAAAATGTGCCAATCTGGCAACCGGGATTCATTAAATCCTGACTCATCCACGCCAACATGGCGTGCAAATCTCAAAGATGGGTTCAGCTGTAATTCATAAATATAACAGCATTATTTGATGGGAGGTAGCTGGTTTACAAGGTGGGCGTTATTTTATTTTTATTTTTATTCCCTGAAGGACTGAAGGCGTCCTCCCTCATCCTGCCTTAAAACAAGTACAGTGTACAGTATAATATAAAACAATATAAATATAAACAGTATAATATAAAACAAGACGAACGAACAGTGTACAGCTGAGTAAGTTAGAAATGACACTGAAAAAAACCCCACTTTCTTTTGTAGTATTTATTAAGCCTCATTCAGCTTTTGTTTATTTTATATAGCCTTAAATGTGAACAAGTCACACATGTGACTCACACATATGGCGTGTTTATGCTTGCATTATGTATGTGTTATGATTAATAATGGGGCGGCTGTGGCTCAGTCGGTAGAGCGGATTGTCCACTAATCCACTAATCGTGGGGTTGGTGGTTCGAATCCCGGCCCGGGTGAACCCATGCCGAAGTGTCCTTGGGCAAGACACTGAACCCTAAGTTTCCCCCGATGGCAAGCTAGCACCTTGCATGCAGCTCTGCTACCATTGGTGTGTGAGTGTGCTCTCATTTGTAAGTCGCTTTGGATAAAAGCGTCTGCTAAATGAATAAATGTAATATTGATTAATGGTAATATTGAAGCTGATCTGGGTTGAATATGTCGTCTGAATTGACCGACTTTAAGGATCTAATGCACATTCGTATATTTTGATTCGATTCGTTCGAGCTAGAAGTTTTATAATGTCTAAAAGCATACAGCATTAAAACTAATTTGTCTTAAAGTCCCTCAGCTCTGTAGCGTATATGTACCATATACTTATTATAAACAGTATAAACACAGTCGCCTCCATTAATTTCAACAGAATTCACTCAGCAGGACAACCTTTCCGGCTCTGCTCAAAGCCATGTCGTTAAACTGCCATGAAAGCCATCAATCATGATGCATGCCTTAAGATGGAACAGTAAATGAGAGCATTCACCGATGTTATACACGCAGTTCATGCGGGATATGTGAAGTTGTAAACATATCCATATTTGTTTCCAATAATTTCCGGTGCTCGAGTATTTTTTCCCCCGGTTTTAAAATTTTTTTATTTGACGGCACCGTGGTATTTACACCGGCATCGTGGGACACGTTTATATTGTGGGAAATGATAATACGAGCATGACTGACTCCAGATGCCACATAAAAAACATAAAGAGGGGTGATGATGCCCGGAGAAAAGAGAGAAGGACAGAAATGACATGAAAAACATAAAACACACTGACGCACATAAGCAAAGACATTTTCACGTCCCATATACCTCCTGAACAGCGAAGAGAGATAAGTATCACGTATCGTCAGCTGCAGAATTCTTGCAATCCATCAAGAATATGGACACAAATACAGCGCCCTAGACTAATATTGGCACCCGTGATAAATATGAGCAAAGAAGGCTATGAAAAAGTGTCGTTATTGTTGAACCTTTTGTTCTTTTGTTCAATAAATTCCCAAATTACTCTGCTGTCATGCAAACACAACACAGGTTTATACAAAAAATATATATCTTTGTTAAATATAGGTGTGCAACAATTATTGGCACCCTTTTAGTCAGTACTTTGTGCTACCTCCCTTCACCAAGATAACAGCTCTGAGTCTTCTCCTATAATACCTGATGAGGTTGGAGAATACATGGTGAGGGATCTGAGGCCGTTCCTCCATACAGAATCTCTCCAAATCCTTCACATTTCGAGGTCGACGCTGTTGGATTCTCCTCTTCAGTTCACTCCACAGGTTTTCTATGGGGTTCAGGTCAGGGGACTGGGATGGTCAGGGCAGGACCTTGATGTTATGGTCAGTAAACTATTTCTGTGTTGATTTTGATGCATGTTTTGGATCATTGTCCTGCTGGAAGATCCAACCACGGCCCGTTTGAATCTTTCTGGCAGAGGTAGTCAGGATTTCATTTAATATCTGTTGATATTTGATCGAGTCCATGATGTCATGTATTCTAACAAAATGTCCAGGTCCTCTGGCAGAAAAACAGCCCCACAACATTAAAGATCCTCCTCCATATTTAACCGTGGGCATGAGCTAGCTTTCCATCTCTCTGTGTTCCAAAACCATCTCTGGTTTGGTTTCATCTGACCATAGAACCCAATCCCATCTGATGGTCCAGTAGCGTCTGGTGAACTGAAGACGCTCGAGTTTGTTATTGGAAGAAAGTAGAGGCTTTTTTCTTGAAACCCTTCCAAACACCTTGTGGTAATGTAGGAGACATCAGATTGTAGTTTTGGAGATGTTCTGATGTCCAAGACACAACTAACTTCTGCAGTTCTCTAGCTGTGATCCTTGGAGATGTTTTATCCACTCGACCCGTCCTCTTCACAGTGTGTTGAGACGATATAGACACACGTCCAGTTCCAGGTCGATTCATAACATCTCCAGTCGACTGGAACTTCTTCATTATCGCCCTGATGGTGGAAATGGGCGTTTTCTATACTTGTGCTATTTACTTATAGACACACCCCATTTTGTGAAGCTCAACAACCTTTTGCCGCACATCTAATAATGAATATATATAT
>JAFFST010054006.1:5000-10000 GCA_022414735.1 Noturus placidus
TAGTAGTTGTTAAGTCACTGTGGTGTGAGAGGAATAAAACACTTGGGGATGTGCTGTTAGAGGAAAATAATCAGCTTCGAGGTGGGAACAGTAAATCTACTTCATCACACCACACACACAGAGAGAGAGAGAGAGAGAGAGAGAGAGAGAGAGAGAGTTTATTAAAAAGCACTGGAGACAAATCCAACTACATTTCCCCAGTGTAAGTTCTGTCTATAGGCTATCAGTGACAGACAGTTTCACACTGAAGGACCTCCATCTCCTCAGGAGGTAGAAGAGTGTCATCAGAGTACCTGTGCAACTTGTGAGGATGTGACGGTCTTACTGATGTACAACACAACCCTGACTAGAACAACAAGTGATGCGACACGCTCTAGCTGTCTGGGTTTTAAAGCTGTGCATTTTCACCTTGTGGAATAAGATCCGGAGTAACACACACACACACACAAACACACACACAGTTCTCTGTTTACTCTACGTCTCGGGTGCTGCATTGCTGCAGTTCTGAAATGAAGGAAGAGGAACACACGGTGGACTGTTGCTAGGAAACACATGGAAATTTTTTTACACACACACACACACACACACACACACACACACACACATGCACACACACTGGTCAAAGTGCTATTTGGGTTCCTATTTGGGTTGCTAAACTGAAATGTCATGGGACTCTCCTCGAGACATCTACACCGTTTATTATTACACTTTTATTGTCTTTTATTATTATAATATTATAATTTTTTCCATTCAGACAAACATATTATTCCTTCTTTACTTTATCCTTGTTTCTTTTTATTCTTCCTCCTGTGAGACAAATAGTGAAGTGTCATCAGGGTGCAGTGTGACGCTTTATACAGTAACACACCGTCAGACGTTTTAAAAAGCACACTTTCTAACGCACGATTTATAACACAATATCAGACGCTTTATAAGGCACAGTTAGAAGTTTTTTAACACACGCTATATAACGCACAGTCAGAAGCTTTATAAAGCACAGTTAGACGCTTTATAAGGCATAGTCAAATGCTTTATAAAGCACACTTTATAACGCACGATTTATAACACAATGTCAGATGCTTTATAAGGCACAGTCAAACGTTTTATAACACATGCTTTATAACGCACAGTCAGACGCTTTATAACACAGTCAGATGGGTTATAAGGCGCGCTTTATAACGCAAAGTCAGACGCTTTATAACGCACAGTCAGACGCTTTATAATGCACAGTCAGGCACTTTATAACACACAGTTAGACACGTTATAATGCACGCTTTATAATGCACATTTTATAACATGCTTTATAACGTACAGTCAGACACTTTATAACAAACAGTCAGACACTTTATAACGCATGCTTTATAATGCACAGTCAGACACTTTATAACACACAGTCAGATGCTTTATAATGCACAGTCAGACACTTTATAACACACAGTCAGATGCTTTATAATGCACAGTCAGACACTTTATAACACACAGTCAGATGCTTTATAATGCACAGTCAGGCACTTTATAACACAGAGTCAGATGCTTTATAACACATGCTTTATAATGCACAGTCAGACACTTTATAACACACAGTCAGATGCTTTATAATGCACAGTCAGGCACTTTATAACACACAGTCAGATGCTTTATAGTGCACAGTCAGGCATTTTATAACACACAGTCAGATGCTTTATAACACACACTTTATAACACACATTCAGATGTTTTATAATGCATGCTTTATAATGCACAGTCAGACACTTTATAACAAACAGTCAGATGCTTTATAGTGCACAGTCAGGCACTTTATAACACACAGTCAGATGCTTTATAGTGCACAGTCAGACAATTTATAGCACAATGTCAGATGCTTTATAATGTACAGTCAGACACTTTATAACACACAGTCAGATGCTTTATAATGCACAGTAAGACACTTTATAACACACAGTCACAGTCAGATGCTTTATAACACACGCTTTATAATGCACAGTCAGATGTTTTATAATGCACGCTTTATAATGCACAGTCAGACACTTTATAACAAACAGTCAGATGCTTTATAGTGCATAATCAGGCGCTTTATAACACACAGTCAGATGCTTTATAATGCACAGTAGGTACTTTATAACAAACAGTCAGATGCTTTATAGTGCACAGTCAGACAATTTATAACACACAGTCAGATGCTTTATAACGCACAGTCAGGCACTTTATAACACACAGTCAGATGCTTTATAGTGCACAGTCAGACAATTTATAGCACAATGTCAGATGCTTTATAGTGCACAGTCAGGCACTTTATAACAAACAGTCAGGCACTTTATAACACACAGTCAGATGCTTTATAACACACGCTTTATAATGCACAGTCAGGCACTTTATAACACACAGTCAGATGCTTTATAGTGCACAGTCAGGCACTTTATAACACACAGTCAGATGCTTTATAATGCACGCTATATAATGCACAGTCAGACACTTTATAAAAAACAGTCAGATGCTTTATAGCGCACAGTCAGACACTTTATAACACACAGTCAGATGCTTTATAATGCACAGTAAGACACTTTATAACACACAGTCAGATGCTTTATAATGCACAGTCAGGCACTTTATAACACACAGTCAGATGCTGTATAATGCACAGTCAGTCACTTTATAACACACAGTCAGATGCTTTATAATGCACAGTCAGGCACTTTATAACAGACAGTCAGATGCTTTATAACGCACGCTATATAATGCACAGTCAGACACTTTATAAAAAACAGTCAGATGCTTTATAGTGCATAATCAGGCGCTTTATAACACACAGTCAGATGCTTTATAACAAACAGTCAGGCACTTTATAACACACAGTCAGATGCTTTATAATGCAAAGTAGGTACTTTATAACAAACAGTCAGATGCTTTATAACGCACAGTCAGGCACTTTATAACACACAGTCAGATGCTTTATAACGCACAGTCAGGCACTTTATAACACACAGTCAGATGCTTTATAACGCACAGTCAGACAATTTATAACACAAAGTCAGATGCTTTATAATGCACAGTAAGACACTTTATAACACACAGTCAGATGCTTTATAATGCACAGTAAGACACTTTATAACACACAGTCAGATGCTTTATAACACACGCTTTATAATGCACAGTCGGGCACTTTATAACACATAGTCAGATGTTTTATAATGCACGCTTTATAATGCACAGTCAGACACTTTATAACAAACAGTCAGATGCTTTATAACACACGCTTTATAATGCACAGTCAGATGTTTTATAATGCACGCTTTATAATGCACAGTCAGACACTTTATAACACACAGTCAGATGCTTTATAACGCACAGTCAGGCACTTTATAACACACAGTCAGATGCTTTATAACGCACAGTAAGGCACTTTATAACACACAGTCAGATGCTTTATAATGCACAGTCAGGCACTTTATAACACACAGTCAGATGCTTTATAATGCACAGTCAGTCACTTTATAACAAACAGTCAGACACTTTATAACGCATGCTTTATAATGCACAGTCAGACACTTTATAACACACAGTCAGATGCTTTATAACGCACAGTCAGGCACTTTATAACAAACAGTCAGATGCTTTATAATGCACGCTTTATAACACACAGTTAGAGGCTTTATAATGCACAGTCAGGCACTTTATAACACACAGTCAGATGCTTTATAATGCACAGTCAGGTACTTTATAACAAACAGTCAGATGCTTTATAGTGCACAGTCAGACACTTTATAGCACACAGTCAGATGCTTTATAATGCACAGTCAGGCACTTTATAACACACAGTCAGACACTTTATAACACACAGTCAGATGCTTTATAATGCACACTTTATAACGCACGCTTTATAACACACAGTCAGATGCTTTATAACGCACACTTTATAACGCACGATTTATAACACACTGTCAGACGCTTTATAAGGCACAGTCAGGCACTTTATAACACACATTCAGATGCTTTATAATGCACAGTCAGGCACTTTATAACACACAGTCAGATGCTTTATAACACACGCTTTAGAATGCACAGTCAGACACTTTATAACAAACAATCAGGCACTTTATAATGCACGCTTTATAACACACAGTCAGATGCTTTATAATGCACACTTTATAACGCACGCTTTATAACACATAGTCAGATGCTTTTTAACGCACCCTTTATAACGCACGATTTATAACACACTGTCAGACACTTTATAAGGCACAGTCAGACGCTTTATAATGCACAGTCAGGCACTTTATAACACACAGTCAGACGCTTTATAACGCACACTTTATAACGCACGATTTATAAGGCACAGTCAGACGCTTTATAACACACAGTCAGATGCTTTATAACAAACAGTCAGATGCTTTATAATGCATGCTTTATAACGCATAGTCAGGCGCTTTATAACACACAGTCAGATGCTTTATAATGCACAGTCAGGCACTTTATAACAGTCAGATGCTTTATAGTGCACAGTCAGACACTTTATAGCACACAGTCAGATGCTTTATAATGCACAGTCAGGCACTTTATAACAGACAGTCAGATGCTTTATAATGCACAGTCAGGCACTTTATAACACAAAGTCAGTTGCTTCATAACGCACACTTTATAATGCACAGTCAGACACTTTATAACACACAGTCAGATGCTTTATAATGCACAGTTTATAACGCATGCTTTATAACACACAGTCAGATGCTTTATAACGCACAGTCAGGCACTTTATAACAAACAGTCAGATGCTTTAAAGTGCACATTCAGACACTTTATAACACATATTCAGATGCTTTATAGTGCACAGTCAGGCACTTTATAACACACAGTCAGATGCTTTATAACACACGCTTTATAATGCACAGTCAGACACTTTATAACAAACAGTCAGGCACTTTATAATGCACGCTTTATAACATACAGTCAGATGCTTTATAATGCGCACTTTATAACGCACGCTTTATAACACACAGTCAGAT
>JAFFST010054006.1:15000-16878 GCA_022414735.1 Noturus placidus
TCAGCTAACCATTAAACCATTACCATTATTGGTCCTTAATGGTATCCAATAGACAAGGGATCAAATTACGATTACAGTCCTACAGTTTCAATTAAAAGCCATACAACTCCCATTATAGCCATTAAAACCATTGCGAACTTTGTGAGGGTTTCTATTGGGGTTTTTTCCAGCATGGAATCCTACAGAAATTCCACCTGTAGCATCAAACGTGTTTCAGTCTTGTTTTGATTTTCCATATGAGAGAGAGAGAGAGAGAGAGAGAGAGAGAGAGAGAGAGAGAGAGAGAGAGAGAGAGAGAGAGAGAGAGAGAGAAAGAGAGAGGAGAGAGAGAGAGAGAAAGAGAAGGAGAGAGAGAGAGAGAGAACTGTAAATCAACATATTTAACAGCAAAATTACAATTCAGAAGACTTGTTTACAAATTAGCAACTGATGAAGTACGATTCTAAATTCTGGGACACACTGGCAGGAGTAAAAATAAATGAATAAATAAACCAGCAAAGTAGCCCTCTCCGTGGAGAAAACGAGATACCGTGGCCTCTAAGTGCCCTCGTGCCCTTTTTATTTTTGATTATTTACCCCTGCCCCTCAGACAGCTTTCTTCTGGCTCCAACCACAATGGTGCCCACCTGACCATCTAATCGTCACCTTAAGCTGTTCTTGCTCAACTAGAACAGCTGTGTTGGATTTCAGTTGGAGATGAAACCTGCAGGAAGGTAGATCTCAATGAAGAGACCTGGTGACCACTGGTCTCCAGAGACCTCCAGAGAAATTAGCTACACTCCTGCCTCTGTTTTCCCTCACACTCCACAAGATGGTGATGGCAAGGATGGTGGCCTTCAACAACTGCTCTTTGACAGGTATACAAGTGTTGAAGAGCAAAGACAAACAATACAGAGTGTATTTTTCGAGTGATGTTCAGTACGAACAGATTAAAGCAGCATATCCAATTTACCACATCCATCTGAGATTAAACACTGACCAACAGGAGAGACTCGGGAATAAACGCTTTTTTGGGAAGTGCAGATCTTTAGGGTCTCCATGGCAGCCCATCCGTTTTGACCTCCTCTACCATACAGCTTCCAGACTGTGGAAGTTTTTCTGGAAACATCTGCATCTGATCTAATCAAGCTCAAAGTATCTAAGTGGATTTAAGAAGTATTTACAAAGGTATTTATTTTCCTCCTCATTTTGTTTAAATAATAACAAAGTTAAGTGAGTGCGCTGGTGTATATTATTGTCTAATACTCACACAGTGAAATTCTTAGACTGTATCCTTGGAATAAAAATGTCTGTTAAATCAATTAAATGTGAGTGTAAATATAATCCCACAAGACACAAACTGTTCAATAATGATTGTGACAATGACTGGAATTTAATTGTATTATTTTCCAGTGTAGTGAAAAGAGTCTGCAATACAATAGACTGACTGTTGGTGTTGGTATTGTAGGTATTGTGCTGTTTTTTCCTGTTATTTAGCTTAGTGTTTTGTAAACAAATCACTGATCATATTTACATTTAAATTAATTAATATGGTTGTAGATGAACTTGCTATAAGTTTTAAAATATATTCACTTACATGTTCATAAATCTGAATTTTTAAGAATTATAATTTATTTGTGATTAAAATCCCAGCTTTTTGTGTGCCATGTTTAGAGCATTAAACAAATTTATTTCATGTAATGACCATTATATATTTTTATTTCTAGCACTATGCATAAATTAAGGAACAATTCTCTGATTCATCACTCACAAGGATCCAACAACTAATCAGAGTTAAGTTCTGTCCTACTCCGTCCTACTGTGTCACATGGAAGATCTGAAGATCGGATTGACTAATCAAAATACAGAAAATATGGATTTTTATATTTTATATATATA
>JAFFST010054006.1:44815-77204 GCA_022414735.1 Noturus placidus
CCCCCCCCCACACACACACACACACACACAAGGAGGAGTGGACGTCATGCTTTAAACATCTTAAGAACTGGGCTTACCTCCTGCAGTTTCAGAGACATTTTATTTTCTGTGTGTGTCTCTCTCTGTTTATCTGTCTCCCTGTTTCTCTCTGGTTCTCTGTCTAGCTCTCTGGTTCTCTGTCTAGCTCAGTTTGTTTAGGTGTCTGCCTGTTTTTTCTGTCTATATTTGTCTTTCTGTCTGTCTCTGGTTGTCGTTCTATCCCTTTTTATATATCTGTCTGTCTTTGGTGGTATGTCTGCCTACCTGTCTGTTTGTTTATATATATATATATATACCTGGTTGTCTCTGTTTGTCTGTCTGTCACTCTGCCTGTATTTCACAGATCTGAAGACTCACTGATATTAAAATATCTTTAACAGTCATACAATGAGTGTGCACAAACTTTTTTTGCACTCAGTGGAAAACTCGGTTCCATTGTGTTTATTCACTTAGCATAACACCTCATTCATAGGTTTATATTAATGCGTTCGTACTAATGCGTTATAAATACTGAACATGACTCAGCCCAGATTTACACTGAACATGACTCAGCCCTGATTTACACTCAACACTGAATACTGAACACAACTCAGCCCTGATTTACACTCAACACTGAATACTGAACATGACTCAGCCCTGATTTACACTCAATACTGAACATGACTCAGCCCTGATTTACACTCAATACTGAACATGACTCAGCCCTGATTTACACTCAATACTGAATACTCAACACAACTCAGCCCTGATTTGCACTTAACACTGAATGACTCAGCCCCGATTTACACTCAACACTGAATATGACTCAGCCCTGATTTACATTGAATATTGAACATGACTCAGCCCTGATTTACACTCAACACTGAATACCGAACACTGAATATGACTCAGCCCTGATTTACATTGAATACTGAATATGACTCAGCCCTGATTTACACTCAACACCGAACACGGCTCAGCCCTGATTTACACTCAACACCGAACACGGCTCAGCCCTGCTTTACACTCAACACTGAATACCGAACACTGAATATGACTCAGCCCTGATTTACATTGAATACTGAATATGATTCAGCCCTGATTTACATTGAATACTGAATATGATTCAGCCCTGATTTACATTGAATACTGAATATGACTCAGCCCTGATTTACACTCAACACCGAACACGACTCAGCCCTGCTTTACACTCAACACTGAATACCGAACACTGAATATGACTCAGCCCTGATTTACATTGAATACTGAATATGACTCAGCCCTGATTTACACTCAACACCGAACACGGCTCAGCCCTGATTTACACTCAACACCGAACACGGCTCAGCCCTGATTTACACTCAACACTGAATACCGAACACTGAATACGACTCAGCCCGGATTTACATTGAATATTGAACACGACTCAGCCCTGATTTACACTCAACAGCGACCACGACTCAACGCTGATTTACACTCAACACTGAATACCGAACACTGAATATGACTCAGCCCTGATTTACATTGAATACTGAATATGACTCAGCCCTGATTTACATTGAATATTGAACACGACTCAGCCCTGATTTACACTCAACAGCGAACACGACTCAACGCTGATTTACACTCAACACTGAATACCGAACACTGAATATGACTCAGCCCTGATTTACATTGAATACTGAATATGACTCAGCCCTGATTTACATTGAATACTGAATATGACTCAGCCCTGATTTACATTGAATACTGAACACGACTCAGCCCTGATTTACACTCAAAAGCGAACACGACTCAACCCTGATTTACACTCAACACCGAACACGACTCAGCCCTGATTTACACTCAACAGCGAACACGACTCAACCCTGATTTACACTCAACACCGAACACGACTCAGCCCTGATTTACACTCAACAGCGAACACGACTCAGCCCTGATTTACACTCAGCCCTTAACATTCTCTATTCTTGCATCTCAAAGCTGAGAAACGTGATGTAGAGAAACTCTATTCCCACCCTGAGGTTGATTATTTACCTCTAGTAGCACGTCCCTGGGTGTTTTATTCTTCTCGCACCACAGCAAACACATCATACTTTTATCCGGGTATAGTTGGTAAAATAAGCTAGTTCCTGCTCTTGTTACAGGAGCTATAAAGTCACCACCATTAATAAGATGAAGAAATCGCATCTCAGCTTTGTCACGTGACAAGAAACCGCAAGAAATAAATTAATAAATCCGAAAGAAGAACAAATGAATGAACAAAGCGGCTAATCAGTAAATGAAGGAATAAATGAACAATTGAACAAACAAGCAAACGAACTAACAATTCAGTGAATGAACAAATGAATGGACAGATGAATGAATGAAAGATTAAAAGAACAAATGAGTTCAATAATGAATTATTCAGTGAATGAACGAATAACGGAATGAAACGACCGTACAGACAAATGAAATCATGAACGGACAAGCGAACGAATGATCGAGTTACTGAATGAACAAACAGTGAAATGAATGAGTGAACACATGAACGATTCACTGAATCAATAAATGAACAAACAAAATGAAAGAACATACGAACATTATTAATTAAGAGATGAGCAAAGGATTGAATGGATAAATGAAGGAATAAATGAAAGAGTGAACCCGTGGGTGTGTAAAATGCTTTGATTTGCAGTTATAAACGGACTTGTGTTTTTTTTTTTTTTTCTATGTTTTCTGTAGGTTTACATCATTAAGGTGTGGTGGTCTGACAGCAGCACTGAGATCATCTTCAGGCGTTACAGCAAATTCTTCGATCTTCAGGTACTTTTACTTCTCCTTCCTATCTACACGCTTAAGAAACCGGGTTCTTCACTTCCTTATGTGGAAGGTGAGCGGTGTACTCACTTTTGTGAGATACTGTATATCCTTCCATCCATCTTCTATACCGCTTAATCCTTCTCAGGGTCACGGGAAACGTGGAGCCTGTCCCAGGGAGCATCGGGTACGAGGCAGGGTACACCCCTAGACAGGGTGCCAATCCATCGCAGGGCACAATCACTTACACATTCAAACACCCATTCATACACTAAGGACACTTTGGACATGCCAATCAGCCTATCATGCATGTCTTTGGGCTGGGGGATTAAACTGGAGTACCCGGAGGAAACCCCCACAGGATGGGGAGAACATGCACACACCGCCCCACCGACGTGTGTGGTGAACGTGCCAACCACTAAGCCACCATGCTCTGTGTGTGTGTGTATGCATGTGTGTATATGTGTGTGTGTGTGTGTATATTTATTTATTTTAGACACTTCTTTCTATGTGGAGGTTTTTTTTTCTGTGGAATCAAAGAGGTCTTTCATTCTGATGGTACGCCTGTGTTTTGGTTCCAGGACGTCTGTAACAGAGCCACGGGTCGGTCCTTTTAGGGCTGTAGTACTGTAATAGAATTTTAGCACATTTCAGAGGAAGGAAGCCTTCTTTTAAATATTCTTCAAAGTTTGGGGGGGGACCCGCTTCACACTCACGTCCTCTTCATTAAACACTTCCGAGTCGAAGACTGCTTATTTAAAACACTAACGTTAATATAAGGGAACCATGAATGCCAACATGTACTGTGATATACTGAAGCAGAGCTTGATCAGTATACAGTATTCCAGCATGATAACGACCCCAAACACATCTCCCAAGACGAACACTGCCTTGCTAAAGAAGCAGAGGGTTAAGGTGATGGACTGGCCAAGCATGTCTCCAGACCTAAACCCTATTGAGCGTCTGTGTGGCACCTTCAAATGGAAGGTGGAGGAGCACAAGGTCTCTAACATCCACCAGCTCCGTGATGACGTCATGGAGGAGTGGAAGAGGACTCCAGTGGCAACCTGTGAAGCTCTGGTGAACTCCATGTCCAAGAGGGTTAAGGCAGTGCTGGAAAATAATGGTGGCCACAGACAATTTTGACACTTTGGTTCTAATTTGGACATTTTCACTTAGGGGTGTACTCACTTTTGTTGCTAGCGGTTCAGACATTAATGTCTGTGTGTTGAGTTATTTTGAGGGGACAGCAAATTTACACTGTTATATAAGCTGTACACTCACTACTTTACATTGCAGCGAAGTGTCATTTCTTCAGTGTTGTCACATAAAAAGATATCATCAAATATTTACAAAAATGTGAGAGGTGTACTCACTTTTGTGAGATACTGTGTGTATATATAAATAAAATGATCTTAGGGCTGGGCAATATATCGATATACTATCCATATCATGATAAATGATTCCATGATACACTTTCCCGAGATATCGTTGGTATGGTGATGCGTTGGGAAAAAAATTTAATAATTACAAATTAAATGGTACTGAACGGATGCCGTTGATTTGTCGTAATCGTTTTTACTCGTCTTCTTTGGCAGTAAAGAAAAGTATTGCCAAACTCAATTTAATGTATTTTTATTCATTTGACTACTGTTTTGCAGACAGTTTGTTAGCTGAATTATATATCAAGATACGCATCGTGTCTTGTAGAATCGTCCTGAACTATCGTGATATGATATTTTTGTCATATCACCCAGCCCTACATCATCTAGAACCGTCTTGTCTCTTCGTTACTTGATTCAACCGAGTGAATATTAATTAGGAAGGACTTGCATCAGGAAGTTTCCTGATCGAGTGAACGGATTACAGAAGGAGCGAATGATTCACTGAACGAACAAATGAACACATAAACATGATCGTGGTCTGACGGTGGTGAGGTTGAGGAATTGAGGAGGGGTGGGTTTTTTGGCGCTCCAGCTCCCCCATCTGGTAGCTGAAACTTACTTAAAAAAATTTAAAACAAAAATGAAACAGATGTTATAAGACTGAGTTAAAACAGTGCTGTGTGGTTGCACTGAATCTGTGTTATGAATTATTTATTTAGTAAATTTGTCTAAAGCATGGTTGGACGATATGAATAAAATATATCACGGTATTTCGTTTCTAAGACGTTTCTGTGACAAGCCTATGCGTTTACAGGCGTGCTGCGTTTCTTTAAAATAAACCCTACAAATTACAGTAATATTATTTGGATGATGTCTAGAAAAGTTTGCAAGCAGTCTGTACTTTAAAAAAATATATATACATTTTTATCCTTCTAAACTTTCAGAACAGTAAAAATAAATTCCCAGCCTGCTTCTGGGGTTTATAAAGGCTTATAATTAAAGAAGTGGTATCTCAGACAATGATAATGATAATTTATCATGATACTGATATATCATACCCCTAAAATATTATTTTAATATTTGAAGTAACATTTAATTATTAATAACTACATCCCACTTGTACAATAACTTAGTTGACAGATTCTGAGCGTCTAGAAAAGGTTCTCAAGGTTGTAAGCAAGGGGGATGGGGTGTCTTCTGATGAGTATCTGCATAAACTCCGCCCATGACAGCCCTCTGGAAAGGTCACTCTGTCGTTGTGGTTGCATACTGACATAATTTACTGCAGCTCGATTCACTGACTCACCGCAGCATTATTTCTCCACACAAACACCAAATGCCAGAGATAGAAGGAAACGAATACGGGCGGAAAGTAAAAGCCACTCCAGATCCTTTCTAAGAATCCCATCTTCTCCTGGTTTCGTGATCTTTTACGGCCGTCAGGAAGCCGTTCCTCACCTCGGATCTGGGGAGCCGTGAATTCCACACACGACCACACAAACACTTATTTCAGATGGTGGCTATTTTCTAGGGCACATGGAAAAGCCATCTCGCAACACACACATGCTTGCACACACACTGATGTGTATATGTGATATAACTACACATGGAAATACTCTGAAGAGTTAAGATCAGACCATTTCATCTGATTTCATTTTGTTTTTAATAAATGACAGATCAGACTGCTCACATGGGGAAAGTGTCGTCATGGTAATAACGGCACATTTCCATCTCGAGGGTGGGAAAAATAATCCTGGAAATGATTTGCTTGGAGCTATTTGGACGTTGGACTCTTGGCTGAGGATGTGCATAGTTCTGTAATGGCTCATTTATTTATTTATTTTTAAAGAATGCTAGAAGGTTTCCCTTTGGACAAAAACAAGACGTTGAAATCAGAAATATGGATGAAGTTGAATCCTGAAAAATAAATAAACAACAATAATAAACAACTTGTCTTTTAATTTAAATTCCAGTAAAATATAAAACCTTACATAGACTAATAATACAATTGTATTTATACATTAGTCATTAAAACTTTCAATGCACAATTTATTAATTTTATTATTACTATTATTATTATTTTTATTATTGTTATTTAAATCAATTAATTGCAATCTAAGCTTAATAATGAATGAATTTTAAGAAGTCTTATTTACCAAGTGAAGTGAACTGAAGTAAGATGTTTATGTAATGAAGGAGTCTCCAGTGTCAGAGGGTTAAAGCTGTAACTTTAAGTTTTCCCACATCTTCAGGAGTTTTCGCTTCTTTGCGGTTTCTCATTAACATGAACATTGGGGCTGATCTCTAGGATATTATTTAGTTTTTTCCTTGTGTCTTCAGCGCCTCTTATTGCTTCTTCTCTTTTATCCATATGCCAACTTTTGGACCCGAGTCCATGTCGGTGCTGTGAACCACTGAACCCTGTCAGAGTGAAACATGCGAACGCGTTTCAGATGAGTGTTTCCTGTCTCCCAGCTATGTGATGAATCAGCACTGTGTAAACCAAATGGCCGTGTTGAAACAACAGCAGAAGAAGGAGAGAGAGAGCTGAGCATAAGTGCTCTGAAGACCTTCTCGAGCCGGACTCCTGGCTAAAACCGGCGCGCTCGGATCCAGGAGCCATAAAACAAAGACCTGGAGATGGGAGGGAGTGCACAAGGAGGAGGACAGGTCCCGACCCTGTCATTCATCATCTCCTGGAAAAGCACAGGGAGAACATCATGAAGCTGTTTCTCCACGTGTTAGGCGGTTTAAAGTAGAGACGGATCTCCGTCCCTTATTGTTTAGTTTAAAAACTTCACAAACCTGCTTTATACACACTGCAATGCATTTAAGAGGCATTATAAAATAAAGAGAAATAAAATCAGATAAAAATAAGACAGTAAGAGTAGGGAAAGGAAAAGATGTAAAGTGCACGTCCTGAAGGAAATACGGTAACGTGATGAATGTGACTTGCAATTTTTTTGTCTTATTAATTTCAAGAGAGTAAAAAATAGAGGCTGGTGAGGGAATGATAACAGGAACGAACATTACATGTAACAGTAAATGGATAAAAAGCATGGTGTGGGTTTTTAATAAATCTTTCATTTAAACTTGTAATTGTTGTCAAGTCACTGCTGTAGGAGGAATAAAACACTCAGACGTGCTGCTTTAGGAAAATAATCAGCTTCAAGGTGGTAACAGTATCTCCGCTTCGTCAAACATCCCATCGGTGATGATTTTCCTGTTACAGCACATACACGGGGTGGTTAATGCTCTCTGATTGGACTCGCTTCAGTCAGTTTGCGGAAAAGCTGGTGAATGAATAAATATAAATGGAATAAATTTAAATTCAACAGAAAGCTGGTGGAGGTGTGTAAAGTAAAGCTGTAAAAGTAGCAGCGTTGTGGTGTGCAGTTGCAATCAAATCCAGATGTGCATATGTTTTTCCTGCATGATGCAAAAACGATGATGAAGCACTTCCTGTTTAGCGACTCGGTGAGAGTCACGAGAATGATTTCAGACTGCTTTACTGAATAACAGGGTTGTGTTTATATCGCATGCAAAAGGGGTGTGTATGTGTGCTGGTGTCTTTGTGACTCATGAGGGCCTGAGGTTTTAGTGATGTCGTCATCATGTTGCTTCTCTTTAAAAGACAAGAAGTGTAAAGGAAACCCACACACTTCTGACTTCTTGCACATGTTCTTAAGAAACATTTTGATGGAAGCGTGATGCTCACAGTTAGGTTCTGAAGTTCTGAGGTTTGTTTTGTTTGTTTTTTGCCCTCGTTCCCGTTGCAGACTTTGTTTTCTCTGTAAAGAGCTGTGAGAGCAAGAGGATGCTGACGAGAAGAAAAGGACATTTCTGTCTTAAAGAAAAGGGGGAAAAATGGAAACGTACGCTCGTGCGATTTAAAAAAGATTGAATCACTTCTACACGATAACACAGCTGCCTCGATACGCCGAAAGATCAGCCGACTTCTCCACAGTAAAACGACAGACTAACAAATCAGCCTACAGTTGTCCAGTGTTTGTGTCTTGCAGCATTCACACTCGCACTCATATTCACAGTGGCATTTACGTTCACACTCGCATTTACATTCACGCTCGCATTCATACTCTCATTCACTGGAGCTAAGAGGCTAAAACCCTGAAAATCCTTCACACACCATTATCGTCTCAGCCACGCTCTACTGCTGCCTGTTAAATTTATTATTAAATGAAACATTTCATTCAAATATATAATATATATATATGAGAGAGAGGGAAGTGTCCTATTTCATTCACAATTATAAAATAAGATTTCAAGATTTTTTTTTTTTTAATTAAAGTCTCATAAGGTTCCAAATAGGTCACATTCTATTGTATTGTAAAAATGAATTGTAATAATTAAATTAAATATATAAAGTGTGCATTATGAAATGTATTTATTATAGAAAATGTGTTTGTGTGCGTTGGACTCGAGTCTGACACGACTCGAACAGAGCGGAAATGTTCCACCGAATAACCACAGGACAGAAAACAACCAGAACATCTGAGTGAATTGTGTTCCTGTAGAGTTTGTTAAACTTGGTGTTCTTATTCCTGTTTTTAGATGGAGCTTCTGGATAAGTACCCTGTGGAAGGAGGACAGAAGGATCCGAAACGCAGAATCATCCCCTTTCTTCCAGGTACGCTTGATTTCTTTCAGTTTATTTATAACGAGAGTTCAGGATTCTGCTCCATCTACGTAAGACATCACGGCTTTCATCGTCGGCCACCGTTTTAAAAGCATGAGCGGGTCTTTTGCGTTAGTTGCGTTACCGTCCCTTGTCTGTGATTAGCCAAAATGTGATTGCCAAAAAAAAAGTGGTGGTCTGATTTCCAGATTTTCCGTTTGAGCTAGTGATGGGAATTCCAGCTTTTTTGTTTTTAGTAAATCATATCATTTGATTCGACTCACTAATAAAAGTTGACTCTTTCGGCTCCTAAATGACTCGCTACCATTTTCCCCTAAACTGGCAGTATTTTATCATTTCAGTTCAAATGAGCATTTCCCATACTAATGTACAAACTAAAAGAGCAGACTCTGTTGCAATCGACACATCATTCAATCAGATATATAAATCGTGTTTAATAACCGATGGATTGTATTCAGATAGGTGTGAACATCAGTGTTTTTGATCTGTCAGATCCTTCCAATTATCAGGCTGCATTTAAACAGAACTACTATTTCTGTCAAATAAAATGAAAGTGTTAAAAAAAAAAAAAGATTTCCAGAAAGTATTAAGTCACTTATTTCACTTCCCTTTCACCAAGTTTCCAGACATCTAAATTTATCGTTTGTAGAAGCAGCACTGTGCCATTTCCTTCCTGCTGACTCATCACCTCATCATCTGAATAAAACAGCTGTAAAATCGTTCTGAACTGTTGAACTTCACTGATTTCATATAATTTGTATGAATCATTGTTGTTGTTTATTAATTTTTATTACAACCCCAATTCCAAAAAAGTTGGGACACTGTTAAATTTACATAAAACAGAATGCAGTGATTTTCAAATCTCAAACACATTAATCTCTGATGGAAGGTGTGTTAATTCCTATGGAATGGGCAGCTTGCACATCTGGAAAGGTGCTATCAATGCTTAAAGGTGTATATAGGTGTGTATACAAGTTTTAGATCAACAACTGTTTCCATCCAGATTCCATCCCATCTTGACTTCTGAGAGACTTCGCCTCTCTAAGATCTTCTTTTTTAGAAGATCTTTTTTATACCCAATCATCACCGTTTTTCTTTTTTGAGACATGTTGTGGCCATTGAATTCAAAATGACTTTGTTTTCCTTAAAATGTTACATTTTCCTCACTTTAAACATTTGATATGTTTTCTATGTTCTATTGTGAACAACATACGCATTTATGAGGTTTGCAAATCATTGCATTCTGTTTTAATTTACATCTTACACAGCATCCCATCTTTATTGGAATTGGGGTTTTATTATTTCTAAAGCATCATCTTGGTATTAATGTTGCACTACATGTCACTGAGGAGGTGTGTGTGTGTGTGTGTAGACATCTGGAAGTGGATTGAAGAGCACACACAGGGTCCCTGAACTTGTCTGTGTTTATTTATCAGACTTTATCTCCTACCTTTACTCTCTCTCTCTCTCGCTCTCTCTCTCTCTCTCCCCATGTCCCTAATGTTGATTAATTTTCTATAACCGCAGCTCTCACAGTAGTGCAGCTGCAAATCACAGGTTTGTCTTAATTACATTCACGTTATCGTTTCTATAGCAACAGCTTATTCACAGGGACACTCCGTCATATCAATAATTTTTTTTCAATGTTCAATGGTGAAGTTTTCATAAAGTTTTCGTAAGGAGTTTACACTTCTTCGCCGTGCCTTTCTTTTTTTTTTTTACTTATTAACTTCAAGAAAGAGAGACTGGTTTATAGCTGTTATATCGTACATCAGGAACTAACAAATAAACATTAAATACAACAATAAATGGGTAAAAGTATAAATGCGCCATTCTTTAATAAATGAAAGATTGTAGGTGTTGGTAAGTTGCTGCGGTATGATAGAAATAAAACACTCGGGAACGTGCTGTTAGATGAAAATAATCAACTTCAGGATGGGAACAAGAACTCCCCTCCATCTCTCTCTCTCACACACACACACACACACACACAGTGATTATTACTATAAAGGGAGAGTGGAGCTCCAGATCCTGATTCAGCTCGGTGAAGGTTGGATGTGGAATTTCCCCTCCGGCTGGTTTATGGTTAAAGCCCTGACTCAGGATGTGAAGTGAAGGATTGTGGGAATGAACGCTCCTGAAAACACCATACTGCTGATGCGCACTAAACACTCCGAGTATAAACAGCTTTAAACCCACTTCACAGGTTTCCACCATTTACTCTGAGGGACTTCACCCCCAAAAACCCCGTCTCATCGTTTCCTTTATACCCCTCCCAGTGCACTTCCTGTTTCTTTCGTTATTTCATCTCTCTCTTTCTTCACTATTCCTCTGTTTTTTTTATTAGATTTTGGGAAGTTTTAAGGGTATTTCAGGCACACAGATTAGTAACAAGAAGCTGGAGGTGTCTCCGACCACAGTGCTGGTGTTGAGTTCTACTTAAAAATTAAAAATAAAAAAAGTTTCTCAGAACTGTTCAGAGAGCGTTTGGTTGAGAGGTGGAGCTCACAGGACAACGATGTTAATAATGTTAACATTAACATTATTAACACGATTAACATATTAACACGAACGTTTACATAATTAACATTATTAACACGGTTAACACGAACGTTTACATAATTAACATTATTAACACGTTTAACATGCACGTTTACGTAATTAACATTAACATCATTAACACGAACGTTTACATAAGTAACATTATTAACACGATTAACACGAACGTTTACGCAATTAACATTAACATCATTAACACTAACGTTTACATAATTAACATTATTAACACGATTAACATGAGTGTTTACATAATTAACATTAACATTATTAACACGATTAACACCAACGTTTACATAATTAACATTATTAACATGATTAACATGAACGTTTACATAATTTACATTAACATTATTAACACGAACGTTTACATTATTTACATTGACATTATGAACACAATTAACACGAACGTTTACATAATTAACATTATTAACACGATTAACATGAGCGTTTACGTAATTAACATTAACATTATTAACACGATTAACACCAACGTTTACATAATTAACATTATTAACATGATTAACATGAACGTTTACATAATTTACATTAACATTATTAACACGAACGTTTACATTATTTACATTGACATTATGAACACAATTAACATGAACGTTTACATAATTAACATTATTAACACGTTTAACATGCACGTTTACGTAATTAACATTAACACCATTAACACTAACGTTTACATAATTAACATTATTAACACGATTAACATGAGCGTTTACATAATTAACATTAACATTATTAACACGATTAACACCAACGTTTACATAATTAACATTATCAACATGATTAACATGGACGTTTACATAATTTACATTAACATTATTAACACGAATGTTTACATTATTTACATTGACATTATGAACACGATTAACATGAACGTTTACATAATTAACATTATCAACATGATTAACATGAACGTTTACATAATTTACATTAACATTATCAACATGATTAACATGAACGTTTACATAATTTACATTAACATTATTAACACGAACGTTTACATTATTTACATTGACATTATGAACACGATTAACATGAACGTTTACATAATTAACATTATTAACACGATTAACATGAACGTTTACGTAATTTACATTAACATTATTAACACAAACGTTTACATTATTTACATTGACATTGTGAACACGATTAACATGATCGTTTACATAATTTACATTAACATTATTAACACGAACGTTTACATATTTACATTGACATTATGAACACGATTAACATGAACGTTTACATAATTAACATTATTAACACGATTAACATGAACGTTTACGTAATTTACATTAACATTATTAACACAAACGTTTACATTATTTACATTGACATTGTGAACACGATTAACATGATCGTTTACATAATTTACATTAACATTATTAACACGAACGTTTACATATTTACATTGACATTATGAACACGATTAACATGAACGTTTACATAATTAACATTATTAACACGATTAACATGAACGTTTACGTAATTTACATTAACATTATTAACACGATTAACACGAACGTTTACATAATTTACATTATTAACACGATTAACACGAACATTTACATAATTTACATTATTAACACGATTAACACGAATGTTTACATAATTTACATTAACATTATTAACATGATTTACACGAACGTTTACATAATTAACATTAACACGATTAACACGAACGTTTACATAATTAACATTAACATTACGAACACGATTAACACGAACGTTTACATAATTAACATTATTAACACGATTAACGCGAACGTTTACATAATTTACATTAAAATTATTAACACGATTAACACGAATGTTTACATAATTAACATTAACGCGAACATTTACATAATTGTCATTAACAACATTAACATTATTAACACAATTAACATGAAAATTTACATAATTAACATTAACACGAACATTTACATTAACAACATTAACATTGTTAACACAATTAACATTATTAACAAGATTAACACAAGCATTTACATTATTAACATGAACATTTACATAATTAACATCATTAACACAAACCTTCACATAATTAACATTATTAACACAACGAACACGAACATTTACATGCTGTGAAAGTAAATGTGTAGTGTGTGTGTGTAGGTGTGTGTGTGGCTTATACCAGGATGCTGTGAAAGTAAATGTGTAGTGTGCGGGTGTGTGTGTGTGTGCGGGTGTGTGTAGGTGTGTGTGTGTAGCTTCTACCAGAATGCTGTGAAAGTAAATGTGTAGTGTGTGTGTGTGTGTGTGTGTGTGTGTGTGTGCGGGCGGGTGTGTGTAGGTGTGTGTGTGTGGCTTCTACCAGGATGCTGTGAAAGTAAATGTGTAGTGTGTGTGTGTGTGTGTGGTGTGTGTGTGGCTTCTACCAGGATGCTGTGAAAGTAAATGTGTAGTGTGTGTGGGTGTGTGTGTGTGTGTGGCTTCTGCCAGAATGCTGTGAAAGTAAATGTTTTTGTTTCTCTGCAGGAAAGATTCTGTTCAGAAGGAGTCACATTAGAGACGTGGCGATGAAGCGCCTCAGACCCATAAATGAGTACTGCAGGGTGAGTGTGTGTGTGTGTGGTGTGTGTGTGAGACAACACGCTATCGTTACGTTCTGGGATACACTCACTCTCCTAAAATGTCGGTCTTTTTCACCATTTTTATTGAAACATAAGTTTTTACACGGCACACTGTCACTTAATCACAATACACATCAGTTACATTGTCCAGATTATTATAAATGCCATTGCTGCCCACTCCACCATCTTGAAATTGTCCAGATCACATGACCATGGTACATCGTGGGTGTAGTATGGGTGTATGTATGGTGTGGGTGTGTGTGTGTGTGTGTGTGTGTGTGTGACGTGACACTGAAGGTTTTTTTCTCACTCTGTGGGAAGTTTCCTGATTTCTCTCTACAGGCTGAAGTTCAAGCATCATCACTGCATTTCTATTTTTAACTTTCAAGATGACTTGTCTCTCTCTCACACACACACACACACACACACACACACATACAATCAGGTTAATGCAGCAGGCTGCAGAGGAAGCTCTCCAGTAAAAGCCCATTAGCTGTAATGCAGGGCGTCTCTGTAGAGAATACTAACGACTGGGAGAAGGTCAGCCCCAGTGCATGATGGGAAACGTCAGTCTGCTCACCGAACACTCTAAATATAAAACACACATAGACAGTTTGGAGATTTTAACATGACGCTCAGGTGGTGTGTGTCGGAGCTGAAACACTTTTACTTCATTCAGCTGTTAAAATCTCACTGACGTCTCCCACAATCCCCTCTGTCTCAAAACCTCATACAGATCAGGAAGTGAAGAAAACCCACACAGGAGAACTGAGTGCGTGTGAGACGAAGACAGGAGAACCGAGTGTGTGTGTATGATGAAGACAGGGGAACCGAGTGTGTGTGTGACGAGGACAGGAGAACCGAGTGTATGTGTATGATGAAGACAGGGGAACCGAGTGTGTGTGTGACGAGGACAGGAGAACCGAGTGTGTGTGTGAGACGAGGACAGGAGAACCGAGTGTGTGCGTGACGAGGACAGGAGAACCGAGTGTGTGTGTGTGAGAGACGAGGACAGGAGAACCATGTGTGTGTGTGAGAGACGAGGACAGGAGAACCACGTGTGTGTGTGAGGACGAGGACAGGAGAACCGAGTGTATGTGTATGATGAAGACAGGGGAACCGAGTGTGTGTGTGACGAGGACAGGAGAACCGAGTGTGTGTGTATGATGAAGACAGGGGAACCGAGTGTGTGTGTGACGACAGAGAACCGAGTGTGTGTGTATGATGAAGACAGGGGAACCGAGTGTGTGTGTGACGAGGACAGGAGAACCGAGTGTGTGTGTGTAAGACGAGGGCAGGAGAACCGAGTGTGTGTGTATGACGAAGACAGGGGAACCGAGTGTGTGTGTATGACGAAGACAGGAGAACCGAGTGTGTGTATGACGAAGACAGGAGAACCGAGTGTGTGTATGATGAAGACAGGAGAACCGAGCGTGTGTATGATGATGACAGGAGAACCGAGTGTGTGTGTGTGTGTGAGATATGAAGACAGGAGAACCGAGTGTGTGTGTGAGACGAGAACAGGAGAACCTTTGTGTGTGTGTGTGAGACGAGGACAGGAGAACCGAGTGTGTGTGTGAAACGAAGACAGGATAACCGAGTGTGTGTGTGACGAGGACAGGAGAACCGAGTGTGTGTGTGTGTGTGTGAGACGAGGACAGGAGAACCGAGTGTTGAACCGAGTGTGTGTCTGTGTGTGTGAGACGAGGACAGGAGAACCGAGTGTTGAACCGAGTGTGTGTCAGTGTGTGTGTGTGTGTGAGATGAGGACAGGAGAACCATGTGTGTGTGTGTGAGACGAGGACAGGAGAACCATGTGTGTGTGAGAGACGAGGACAGGAGAACCATGTGTGTGTGTGAGAGACGAGGACAGGAGAACCATGTGTGTGTGTGTGAGAAGAGGACAGGAGAACCGAGTGTGTGTGTGAGACGAGGACAGGAGAACCGAGTGTGTGTGTGTGAGACGAGGACATGAGAATCGAGTGTGTGTGTGTGTGTGAGAGTGTGAGTGTGTGTGTGTGTGTGTGTGTGTGAGAGACGAGGACAGGAGAACCGCGTGTGTGTGTGAGACGAGGACAGGAGAACCGAGTGTGTGTGTTAGATGAAGACAGGAGAACCGAGTGTGTGTGAGACGAGGACAGGAGAACCGAGTGTGTGTGAGACGAGGACAGGAGAACCGAGTGTGTGCGTGACGAGGACAGGAGAACCGAGTGTGTGTGAGACGAGGACATGAGAATCGAGTGTGTGTGTGTGTGTGTGTGAGAGAGACGAGGACAGGAGAACAGAGTGTGTGTGTGTGTGTGTGTGTGTGTGAGAGACGAGGACAGGAGAACCGAGTGTGTGTGTGTGTGAGAGACGAGGACAGGAGAACTGAGTGTGTGTGTGTGTGAGAGACGAGGACAGGAGAACTGAGAGTGTGTGTGTGAGGATAGGAGAACCGAGTGTGTGTATGACGAAGACAGGAGACTTTTTCTCACACACACACACACACACACACACCCCGCCATCACAAATCCTCCTCAGTCTGAGAGCTGTGAGTGTGTGTGCAGACAGAGACGCTCCCCGAGCACTCAGCTTTATTAAACACTGAAATTAAAATCTGTGTCACGCACAAACACCAACAGCCTCACCGCCGTGTCAGACACATCATTGATGTGGAACAGTAGATATTTCATTTTAGCTTCAGTTCTGATAGTTCACACACACTGCATAGGAATGTCAACTAAAGGTCAAAGGTCAGATTAGATTACAGGTCATGTTAAAGCTGAACTGTTACACATTCACATGCTGCATTAATTTGTTTTCTGGCGGATGCTAACGTTCAGTTCCACAACAACAACAAAGTCATAAACAGACGACACTCAGAAATAAAACATGGAACACTTTGTGTGTGTGTGTGTGTGTGTGTGTGTGTGTCTGTTTTCCAGGCACTGATCCAGCTGCCAGTGTACATTTCTCAGTGTGAGGAGGTGCGTGTGTTCTTTGAGACTCGACCCGAAGACTTGAACCCCCCAATCGAGTGAGTACACACACACACACACACAAACAATTATTTTCCTACAACAGCATGTCTGAGTGTTTTATTCCTCTGACACCACGGCAACTTAGCATCTATTACAGGTTTTTCATTTATTAAAGAATGTCACTTCGTAGTTTTTATCCATTTATAGTTACATTTAATGAACTTGTTATAGCAACTCACCAGCCTCTTTCTCATCCCTCTCTCTGTGTTTCTCTCATCTCTGTCTCTCTTTCTTTCTCCCTCTCTCTCTTTGTCTCTCTCATCTCTCTCTTTCTCCTTCTTTCTTCCTCCCTCATCTCTCTCTCTCCCTCTCTCTTTGTCTCTCTCTCCCTCTCTCATCTCTCTCTTTCTCCTTCTTTCTTCCTCCCTCATCTCTCTCTCTCCCTCTCTCTTTGTCTCTCTCTCCCTCTCTCATCTCTCTCTTTCTCCTTCTTTCTTCCTCCCTCATCTCTCTCTCTCCCTCTCTCTTTGTCTCTCTCTCCCTCTCTCATCTCTCTCTTTCTCCTTTTCTTTCTTCCTCCATTATCTCTCTCCCTCTCTTCCTCTCTCTCCCTCTCTCCGTCTCTCTCCCTCTCTTTCTTCCTCCCTCATCTCTCTCTCTCCCTCTCTCTTTGTCTCTCTCTCCCTCTCTCATCTCTCTTTCTCCTTCTCTTTCTTCCTCCCTCATCTCTCTCTCTTTGTCTCTCTCTCCCTCTCTTTCTTCCTCCCTCATGTCTCTCTCTCCATCTCTCTTCTTTCTTTCATCTGTCTCTCATCTGTCTCTCTTTCTCCGTCTCTGTCTGTCTCTCTCTCTGTCTCTCTCATCTCTTTCTCCTTCTCTTTCCTCCTCCCTCATCTCTCTCTCTTTGTCTCTCTCCCTCTCTCAGCTCTCTCTCCTTCTCTTTCCTCCTCCCTCTCTCTCTCCCTCTCTCTCTCTCTCTCTCTCTGTCTCTCTCTCCCTCTCTCTTTCTCTTCCTCCCTCATCTCTCTCTCTTTGTCTTTCTCTCCCTCTCTCATCTCTCCCTCATCTCTCTCTCTCTTTCTCCCTCTCTTTGTCTCTATCTGTCTCTCTCCCTCTCTCTCTGTCTCTCTCTCCCTCTCTCTCTCTTTGTCTCTATCTCTCTCTCTAATCTCTCTCTCTTTCTCCCTCTCTCATCTCTCTCTGTCTCTATCTGTCTCTCTCTCTTTCTCCCTCTCTTTCTTCCTCCCTCATCTCTCTCTCTGTCTCTCTCTCCTTGTCTCTATCTGTCTCTCTCTTTCTCCCTCTCTTTCTTCCTCCCTCATCTCTCTCTGTCTCTCTCCCTCTCTCTCTCTTTTTCTCTATCTCTCTCTCATCTCTCTCTCATCTCTCTCTCTCTTTCTCCCTCTCTTTCTTTCTCTCTGTCTATCTCCCTCTCTCATCTCTCTCTCATCTCTCTCTGTCTCTCTCTCTCTCTTTGTCTCTATCTGTCTCTCTCTTTGTCTCTCATCTCTCTCTCATCTTTCTCTCTTTCTCCCTCTCTTTCTTCCTCCCTCATCTCTCTCCCTCTTCTCTCTCTCTTTGTCTCTATCTCTCTCATCTCTCTCTCATCTCTCTCACTCTCTCTCTCCCTCTCTCATCTCCCTCTCTTTCTTCCTCCCTCATCTCTCTCTGTCTCTCTCTCATCTCTCTCTCCCTCTCTTTCTTCCTCCCTCATCTCTCTTTGTCTCTCTGTCTCTCTCCTTGTCTCTCTCATCTCTCTCTCTCTCTTTATCCCTCTCTTTCTTCCTCCCTCATCTCTCTGTCTCTATCTGTCTCTCTCTCCTTGTCTCTCTCATCTGTCTCTCATCTCTCTCTCTCTTTATCCCTCTCTTTCTTCCTCTCTCATCTCTCTCTTTGTCTCTCTCTTTCTCCCTCTTGGTCTCTTTCTCTCACTCACTGAATGTTTTTTTTTACAGTGAACCCATGGGGAAGAAGAAATCAGGTAAGCAACTGTAATTAATTCATGAATAACGAGTAAATTATTATTAATATATTCATAAATAATGATTAAATATGTATGGAGTTTACTATGAAAGCAGAGGGATTTTCCTGTTTGTTTGATATGTTAATTCTGTACATTTTAATCATGGTGTATGTGTGGGTAATTAGTAAATGAGTAACATTTATTCAAAATGTTTCAGTTTTTGGAAAATGGGTGTAATGGTCAGATGTGCCCGCATTTATAAAACAGGTTGTAACCTGTTACTACGGCGATACCGGAAACACGTAAACACAATGCTTCTTAATTTACTGTTAAAGAAGCTGAGTGAAGAGAAACGGATAATATTTGAACCTGAAGGGGAAAGGACACGGAGAGAGGGAAAGAGACACAGAAGGAAAGCAGGAAGAAATGGAGAAAAACAGGAATGAAAGAAAGAGGAAGACAGTGAGAGGAAAAAAGAAAGAAAGCAGTAGATTTGAATTGGGAGAGGAATAAATGGATTGTGTGAATGGATTGTGTGAATGGTGAAATCACACACCTGGTTTTGTGAAACATGTGGGCGGGGTTTCTGTGGGCAGTAAATATGTAGAATAGAACACAACGTCATCACAGTTTGTGGTAAAATTCTGCTCACATGTTTAATAACTCCGGAGTTTTATCATCAGTCTGTTTCCTTTCTGTTTGAACTGGCTGCTTTATCCATCCCCTCTCTCACTGACTCCACCCTCTCTTCCTGACTCCACCCCCTCACTCTGACTCATCATTTTTTCTTTTTTTTTCCTCCTTATCAGGCATTGTGGAGAGAGCGGCTTCTTTCCTAAAGCGAGGTAGTAAAGCACTGCTGCTGTGGCCTGGTGCTGCTGTGTGTGTGTGGCTCCTAAAATCTCAGTAATTAATAATAATAATAATAATAGTGGACGTGGTCAGAGGAGTGTGTAAGCGCTACACACTGGAGTTGAATATAAAAATTAAACCCCTGAACTCATCTCTCTCCCTCTGTTTTTGGGGCTGTGTATAAATCTGGGGTTGTAATTTTCGGGGTTAATCTCGTGTAACGTAACGTCGGTGCTTTTGGTGTTGGTTTCTTTCCTTCTGTTAACTTTTTCATCTTTGTCACTAAACGGATTCTTTTTCACGTCTAACAGCGACGTTTCACTCGCTGCAGCTTCTCTCCACTCCGCTCGTTAGCATCTGTAGCGCCGTAGAGAAACTCTCCCGTGTTTCCGTTAATCTCAGCGTGTTTCCTGGCAACAGGAGACTCGAGCGCCGCAGACTCGCTGCTTCTGGATCAGTACATCGCTGTCACCGACTATGAGAAGCAGGAGAGCTCAGAGATCAGCCTCTGTGTCGGCCAGGTGGTGGAGGTCATCGAGAAGAACGAGTCAGGTGACGAGACCTGGGAAATGCTCACAACGTTACACACACACAATATTGAAGAGATAAAAAAAACTCAAACAAAATGTAATCAAAGGTCAGTGTACGTTATGTTCATTCATTTTTGGCGGCTTCAGACTGCACACCTTTACCTGTCAGGAACCGGGTCTGTCCTCGTTTTAACTCCATCCATCCATCTTCTATACCGCTTACTCCTTTTCAGGGTCACGGGGAACCTGGAGCCTATCCCAGGGAGCATTGGGCACAAGGCGGGGTACACCCTGGACAGGGTGTCAGTCCATCGCAGGGCACAATCACATACACACTCATACACTACGAACACTTTTTAGACATGCCAATCAACCTACCATGCATGTCTTTGAACTGGGGAGGAAAGCCCCGCAGCACGGGGAGAACATGCAAACTCCGCGCACACAGAGCCGCGGGAATCGAACCCCGACCCTGGAGACGTTTTAACTTAGTACCTTGCGTTGTGACCAGAACATGGTCAGAACATTCTCAGGTGTAAATATGCAGCTCTAATAATAATAATAGCAATAATAATTTAATATTAAAACTAATGGTGGTGTAAATCTGTGTAAGACCATCGCCTCTATAGAACAAGAACAGGGGAAGTGAATATCGAACCTAAAACTAAATTTATTACGGTGAGAAACGTGGCTAATTTACCCGGTGGACATGTCATTCCCCCTTACCGTGTCTCCCTTACCCCTCTTGAATTTTTATTTATTTATGTTTAATCCAAATTGGGGGGGGTTAGGGTTAGGGGTCTAGATTTAAAAAATTAGGATTTTCAAAAAAAAGATTGGGGGGGGCGGTGGTTAATCATGCAATATGATTAGATCATTAAATGTGCTGTAGAAGTATGTGAAACGTGTGTGTGTGTGTGTGTGTATATAATGCAGGTTGGTGGTTTGTGAGTTCAGAAGATGCTCAGGGTTGGGTTCCTGCGACCTGCCTGGAGGCTCAGGATGATCCTGATGATTTCTCTCTTCCTGCAGAAGAAGGTACTGAGAGAGTGTGATCCAGGTCGAGTTTGTGCTAAAATTATTATCAAAAATAAAAACGATACCCTAAACATTTCAGAAAAGTGCACTGTGACATCATTCATCATGATGACACCATTCATTTTCACCTGTATTACAACAAGAACATCTGCTTTTAAAATAAACCCGCTGAAGGTGTAAAATGGCGTAAACACGTCCTGGAGAGATTTCGGTTCGAACCACACGATGACGTGACATCACTGACCTCTTGAAATACAAAACTTTACATGTTCTTGATTGTCTCGTGTGTGTGTTTGATTCCCCCGCTGCTGGAGTGTGCCGGAGGTTCTGGTCACTGCCGAGGCTCGGGGGTCGTCGCCGCACTTTAGGCGATCTGTTCGGCCTGAGTTTCAGGCAAGGTGGAGAGAAAATCAGTCTCTTCTTCTCCCGTCCTTCATCCTTATTTATTTTCTTCCGGCTGCATGAACGTACATCAGCGTGATGTTTTAAATTTTTTTTAATATATTCCACTGGATGCTGCATGATTTCTCCAGTTCAGTTGTTTATTTGTTTTCTCCCTCGTACAGAAAAAAATATTTACAGTAAATTACTGAGTGATGGGGAGGCAGAGTTACTGTTTCTTTATTTTCCTGTAACAGCACGTCCGCGAGAGTGTTCTATTCCTCTTGCACCACAACAATTTATCAATTGATTTATTTCTAGAAAACAACATACTTTTTATCCAGTTATAGTTACAGGTACTGATGTTCTCACTTACGTTATAGCAGCTATAAACATTCTCTCTTGCACACACAAACGATGTCAGAAATTTTAAAGTTACAATTTGAGCTCTGACACTGGAGACTCCATAATCCATAACAGAATCGGTTACGTGGAGCGTTCGCAGTACACATCCCTGTGAATGAGCTGTTACTATAGAAACGATAACGTATCAGAATTAAGCACGTTTAATGTTAATATAAACCTGTCATTTGCAGCTGCGCTTCTGTCAGAGCTGCTGTTATAGAGACTTAATCAACACCTTCTGACCCAATCACAATCCAGATTAAAATACAGCAGTAACGCTACTTTGGATGTGATGGAGATGTTTCCGAGATAAACCAGAGTGCCTGCTGCCGTGATCTTATTTGTTCATCACACGACCCTCCGAATGCTGTGTTTTCATAAAGAGCGAAACTAAGAAGTGTTTTGTTGCGTTCTCTTTTCCCCCAGAAGAGAAGTACGCGGTGATTTATCCGTACGCTGCTCGCGATCAGGATGAAATCGATCTGGAGAAGGGAATGACGGTGGAGGTGATGGAGAAAAATCTGGAAGGCTGGTGGAAGATCAGGTTAAAAAAAACCCTTATTAATTTAGTCAGAATCATCAGTTACAGATTCTTTTAATTTGTGTTGTAAAGTTGTGCAATTTAAAACGTGCAAAAGTGTTGTACATGAATCCAACCATGAATTTTTGATTAACTTTTTTTACGCATGCATCGTTTTAATAACTAAGAATTTTACTTAAAATATTCAGTATTTTAACTTAATACTTTTAATACTTAAAGATTTAATATTTAAGTGTTGTATGTTTTAAATATGTAATTGTGGAGTTTTTTTTAACCTTTCTTTTAATGTTTAAATTAAAATAGAATATTTTAAAAGTATTTTAATGACTTTTTTTTTTAATGACTGTGTCTGTAGGTATCAGGGGAAAGAAGGCTGGGCTCCGGCGTCCTATCTGAAAAAATCAGACGTTTCGAGTCAAAAAATGTCTTCGCACTCAAGCGCTAACGATTTAGACGGAGCGTGTAAACAAAACAACAACAAGGAGAATAAAGAGAACCAGAGAGAGAGATTCAGTCCCTTTAACGACAAGAAAAGTACCTTCACTTCATCAAAAATGACTTTTTTCTTAGTGTGCTTTTAAATTCTTTAAACTAAATGAAATTATTTATTTCATTTTTTTTTATTTCTATACGTCAAGCCTTTCCACACTTAGTCTTTTACTGTGCCATTAAAGAATTTGCTTTTGACCTGATTCTGATCTTTTTTTTAATTATTTATTTATGGTAGTTTTGACAAGAGTCAAATTCATTAAATATGAAGTTGGAAAATAGTTATTTAATTTCTACTTTTATCTTCTTTTTTTGATTAATATCAATATGTTTTAATAATCTTGCAGAAGCAGATGTTCGTCAGAGGCCTCCACCACGCCGAGATCTTTCAATAGTAAGAACGATGGAGTGAGAGATCTGATTAATGGAATGTGGTAAATCTCAGTTTTCAATAACCAAGCTTTCTGACCTGTTTGTACTTTAGCCCCGTGGGTCGAACCTGCCGAAGCCGCCGGTGCCCCCGCAGGTGGAGGAGGAGTACTACACCATCGCTGACTTTCAGACCACCATTCCTGATGGAATCAGCTTCCAGGCAGGAGTTAAAGTCGAGGTGAGATGGAAAGAAGAGAATCAGGAACCCTTGATTTCCTCATACTTACTTTAAAGAGTAGGAGTCTTCTACTTGTTTCAGTCTGAGAGATTGAAAAGTAAATTAAGCCCTTTTTAAAAAAAATCTCTCTCTCTTATGTTCTCTTTCTTTTACTGTCTCTCATCCTAATCAGTCCTGGTCATTTAATCTTCATTTCTCTCAGCTCTATAAATTGGTAGTAAATTCACCAGCATGGATGTTTATCTTTGTTTTCCAGGTCATTGAGAAGAACTCGAGTGGCTGGTGGTACATTCAGATTGATGATAAAGAAGGTTGGGCTCCTGTAACCTTCTTGGATAAATACAAGAAGACCAGCAGCGCTTCCAGGCCCAATTTTTTAGCCCCTCTGCCTGGAGAAATGGCTCAGCTGAAGCTGGAGGACGGTTCCGTTAGCAATCCTGCCGCAGACAATAACTGGTCCAAACCTCTCCCGGACGAGCCGTCTACCACCGCCGACTTCGCCACTCGTCCCAAACTGAGAGACTGGAAGTCCAATGCCGCCAAGAACAACTTGCCTTTCTCCGGTCCGCTGCCACCGGCGCCTTCTTTACCTCCCGCTGAGGAAAAACCAGCCCTTCCACCCCGGAGGGAGTCCATCAACAAGAGCCTGGAGTTAGAGGAGAAGCTTAAATCAGACGTTTCCAAACCGGTTCCTCCCAAACCGCCGACTCCTGGAGTCATCGTGCCCCTGGTTTCTCCTAAACCGGCTCCGTTCAAATCCGAAAAGCCTCCAGAACCAAAGAAGGACGAGAAGAACAAGCCCCTGCACTTGAAGAACGAGATGGGATTGGAATGCGGCCACAAGGTTTCCGCCAAGGAAGTGAAGAAGTTCAACTTGAAGCCGGTGCCCAAGCAGCCGCCGAAGCCCAAATCCGAAAGCGAAGAGGAGAAAGTGGAATCAGTCAGTCCCGTGCCTTTCATGAAACCGAAACCGGTTGTTAGACCGAAACCTCAACCGGCCGCTAAACCAGAACCACCGAGCAAGAGTGAGCTCGATATCACCAACCTGAGGAGCAAGTTACGTCTGTCTAAACTTCCCGACACAGACTCCAGCCAGCAGAACGGCACTTCCTCAAACAACGGTGAACCAAAATGTCCGCCCAAACAACAAAACTGCCACAATTCTATAGAAATCCCTAAAGGGCAAACGCCTGGTCCTAGAGAACCACCTCAGAGGCCCAGCTCTGCACCGAGACGACCTCCACCACCGAAGAAAACTTTAGAGCCGGAAACCAAACCAAATTCCTCAGAGCTCAAAGCACCTCTGAAGGACATTCCGGAGAACAAGTCTTCCCATGTTTCTCAAGCCCGACCGCCACCTCCGAAACCGAAAGCTGTCGCACCGCTGGCTTCCAAAGACAAAGAGAAGGAGGAATCTCCAAAGGCGAAAGTTCCGGTGCCTCCGAAGCCGCCCATTAAAACCGATAAACCGCAGCCACCGAGAGATAAACTTCCCCCACTGATCAAAGATCCAGCTAAAGAAGAGCTTTTCTTAGCCGTTGCAGACTTTCAAGGAGACGATCAAACTCCGGGGTTTAAAGAAGGTGCCGTCTTCGAGGTGCTCGAGAGGAACAGCACGGGTTGGTGGTTTTGCAAAAACATAAGCAATGGTTTAATGGCTGAGGGCTGGATCCCTTCCAATTACTTAACCAAGAAACACTAGGTACCCGTCAGATAGCACCCACCTTTTACCTTTTTCTTTCCCCATTTGTATTTAATTAGTCCGTGTTATTTATGGGTACCTTTACAATCAAAGTCTCGTTACATTCCATTCTCTTGCGCTTGCGTTGTGTTTTTACTGTCCCTTTTTTCAGGGACGTCGGGTGGAATTCTTATTTTTCTTCTTTTTTAAATGACACACTTCTTTGGGAGAATGCAACAACCGTGTCTCACTGCTAACTCCATATTATTATTTTTCTATGCATGCTAACCAAACTCGTATTATTTTTATATTTATATTGATCTTTAGCGCTATAAGCAGACTAGCAATATACATATAAATGACTTCTTGCAGCCTTCTTGCTCTCTATCGTGCCTCAATATTATAATATTAATTAACAATATTAAAAGGAAAGTTCTCCGAGCTTCTATACGTTAGCAAAAACGTTTCCATGTAAGGCAAATATAGTGTAGCGTTCGTACAGTATTATGGATTATAAACGTAATCAGACATTAATGTTCACGTCTCACAGATGAAAATTAGCCTTGCGCTTCCATTTGTTACTCTGACAACACAGAAAACCTTTATTAGAATAAGATAGTGTTTTGTTTTCACACCACGCCTGGGTGATTTTGCTGCAATGCTTCAACTTGCACTTTTTGATAGGGATGCATCTATAACGGAGGAGTTTAACACTAGAACCCATACAAACACAGCCAAATAAAATGTTCCTGAAGTCCCTGATTCATTGATTAATAACTCATTCCAGTATCAGCAAACATGTATTCGTACGCCGTGTGAGGGAAACAATGTTAGCGATGCATTCCTAATTTCTTTTTAAGAGGAAGTTCACAGATTTCCTGTGGCACTGAGAACAGAACGACATGAAACTAAAAAAACAAGATGGATTTCAATAAAACATTCTCAGTTCTGTTCAGCAGTGTTGCATTACTGACAATGGTGCTTACATTCAGTATTTTATGATCATTTTAGTGTTTAACATGTGCATGCTTGACTGGTTTCAAGTATACTTTTTTAATGAGTGACGCTACTTACAGTAGGTTTTTATTTTCTTTTTTCGTAGCTCGTTACATTTGCGTTCATCACGAGTAGGGCAGCGTTTAAAAAGTTTGACGATGCTCAGAGTCACACCTTAGTATAAAATAACAGTATTAACAGTTTAAGTTTTTTTATTATCTTTAACACTAATTTTCCCAAAATGTATACAGTGGAACGATCTCGTGGGAGCACGTGATGTTTGATGAGTTTTGTAGATGGTGTTTTCCAGACTATTTTAATTGTTAATTAATTGTTCATTTTTTGGAAAAAGAATTTTTACAACGAAAGCATAAAAATTGGGGTGGAAATCTCCAAAACCCGTAACCGGATGCAAGTGAGAGTGAGTGAAATGTTTTAACAGCACTCGCCACTATAACGAAAACGCATGGTACGTTAATGTGAGTTGCCAGTTTATCAGGAACACCCCCTTATATGTACACACATGGTACATTCCAACAGTGTTAAATCAAGACACCTGGCGTTTCCAGATGAAACGAGGGAACTTAGTGACGTTAACATTATTTTTTTTTTTTTATGCAAAAAAGCAACAACCTACAAGTGCAACAAAAAAACAGATGATTAATACAGGTCAGGAATCTCTACGGATCATATCTGCAGCTTAATTAGATTATTTTTGTTCTCACTGCTTCGAAAAAACAATATATAATTAATTTAAAAGAAAATAAATAAAAAACAACCTCCTAATACACTTTCAGTAATCAAAAAATCTTGTGTACAAAAGTGCCAGAAAAGGTTTGCTATAGAGCGATGCCCTTCAAGAACCTTTACTTTCCATTCATGATTCTTTAACAACTTTTTTTAACTGCAGAATCGTTTCTAGCACTTTTATTTTGAAGAGTATGAGGAAGTCTATGATGTAATATTCAAATATATTTTAATACTTAGATTTCATTTTTGACCAAAGATTAAACAGTCCTAGTTTACAGCGTTTGTTTGCTACTGTTGGCATTTTCAACAAGAAGCTTGATTAAAGTTTTTTTTTTTTGTTCACTTTTTAGAAAGAATAATTTGAGTCGGAACCAAGCGAAAGGAATATCGGTCATGCAGAACATCTGGAAACGGCTACGACGGGTTATTAAGCAGACATGGCTTAAAAAAACGAACTAAAACTGGCAACACATGTAAGAAGACAGAATTTGGCTAGGAGTTGTGTCTTATAGTCCAGGGGAGAAGAGAGAACTGTGACAGTGCAGGCGTAAACTAAGAGCGCTTTAACCGGGTGGAAATATTGCAAGTGAGTTTTGAAAGAAGGAAAACTTTCACACGGTGATGAATCTGGGTGATTTTGCAGAATGCACACATTTCTGTAACCTGTACGCTATGTCTATTTTATTTTTCCATGTCTCATGCAATTTCTTTTGTTTCTAATAAAACCTAAAACATTTCAAATCAAATCTGTTCAGTGTGTAAATTCTCTGTAAATAATCACTCACCTGTACAAGGAAAAGTGGCAATAAAAGGGAATGAATAATAAAGTAGACTTTATTAGATTACTGTACAGTGAGGGCTCCTTTGTACACAGAGGAGCAGTTTACACCCCCCCTTTGGTTAAAATAAACATAGCAATTAAAAAAAAAAAGTCCCAAAAACAGAAGAAGAATGATACAGTGCCGTCAGATGGATAATGTTCAGAAAATAAATTGATTTCAATTAATCTCTGGGGTTTAGGCCTAGCTGTATTTTCCCAGCTGATTTTCTGCCCCACTTTTTTGCATCCGGAAAAACGTATTGCACTTTAAGGTAAGTGTCCGTGCTTAAAGAGTCAGTAAACAAATTATTAATAATATTTTTATATTGCTGTTGGATAAGAACCTTCAAAGTTAGAGTGATTTTTATTTTAAACCAAATGATATTTATACTAATTTTTTAAGAACTTTTCCAATTATTGATTGGTATAGTGTGTGTTATTATATAATGTTAGAATAATAGCAGATGAGCCCAAAAATAATTAATTAATACTACTAATTTAACTTTTAAATAAAGTAAATATTTCCTTTTTTTTTTTTGCTAAGCAATACCACACATCAATGCAGATTTTATATAAACACACACACAGACTTTTTGAAGGTTTTCCCCCATAGACAGCAACAATCCTCTTTATTACATATTACACATATTTATGACTTTTTATTATTAAAATGTTGTTAATATTGAGGTTTATGCTTTAGTCAGTTAACATCCAGTGTTGTGCTTTACAGTAATTCTGTGACTCACATTTTGAGGCTCAAAACAACAAAAACTAAGTAAATACAAACCACCAAAAAAAATACCAGTTTACCTCACCATCACTTAAACCTAAAACCTCTGACAAACTGAACACTTTCAGAACACACACACTGGTGACACTGTTAGAAAGTAAAACATTAAAGTGTCTTGAGCATTTGCTTTTTATACTTGTATAACAAAATTTTTGAAGATTATAGAATAGGAAAAAAATACGCTTTTAATCTTTTTTTCCCTGTACATTTTATATTTGGCAACACAAAATATTTGATTTGTTTCTTAAAAAAGAAATATTTCAAAGAGAGGCTGATAAATAAAATACGACAATAATAATAATAATGCCTGATTACTGGCTTTGGTGTGAAATTACAGTTAAAGTGGATTGTTTAAATGTACTTATGTTTACCCATTCAAAAAGAAAAAGATTTTTAAAATATATTTTACTCTGACTCTTTATACATTACTCTTTATTCTACATTATTTAATTAAAAATTAAACAATTCAGGTTTTAATAATAACATGGGGGGAAAAAAAAAGGTAAGCATGTACAAACCCTGTACGAGCAAATAATCTACCTGGACTAGTGGGCGGGGCTATAGAGGATCACAAGGCTCATGACTGGCTGATGGTGGCCAGTAGCGGAGTCCTAAGTGGTGGAGGAGTCTGTGTACGGCAGGAATTTGGTGTATCTGTTGGGAGAGCTGGGGTTCACACACTCAGAGTCCTCGCTCATCCGGAAGAAAATCTCCTGCTCATATTTCTTCTGGTTCAGCTCGTCCTCCAGAGCCTGAACACAACAAGGTTAGCAGTTTAATAAACAAAAACAACAAATTAAATATATTATCCTGTGTGAAGAAAGTACTATATAAGTAAAAGGAAATAATATTAAATTCATTAAATGCTGATGTACACTAAGCAAGCTATAAACATATACACTAGGAACACAAAAAAAGAAGGGAAAAAAAAACAAACAGTATAACTAAAACAGTTATTTAGGCCTAAACAGTGACATCCAAATGATTTATTCTCCTCTTATCGCCTAATGGACCACCGCTTAGGATCTGTTTATGTTCTGTGTTGGAGATTAAAGATAAACGATGATGTAGCAGAGATTAAATCCAAAACCTTTTTGCGTGGTTGCAGCTGCGTTCTCCAATCCTTCAGAATCTGGTTGTGATGCTCGTCCAGCACTTTCAGCCTCTGAGTCTCGTTTTCCACCAGCAGGTGACATTTCTCGTTCTGAAGAAAGAAGTTCAACAGAGGTGATGAATACAAGAGCTGCACAAACACTGCACTGAATCCAGTGTGAACGTTTCTGCTTCACGTTACTCGTCCGTGACGCTTGGTTAACGTGGTCGTAATGAAAAACAATGGAAATGTTTGGAGGAGCTTGTCTGATGAAGCCATTGTGTCATGTTGTTGAAATATTCAAGAGAAGAGTTGATAATAAATTACGTGAAACACATTGTGTGTGTGAGAACAAAGGAGAATTTTAAAAAACAATAATTAAAGAATAAAATTTTTTAATAATTACAAGAATAAGTTAATACAAAATGAAAATTCTTGGCCGAAACCGAACATGTGTTTTTTCCATAAATTTTGCCATTTTTTACCATTGCATAAATTAAATAGTCAAAATGTGCTTTTTACTATTTTGTCTTGCTTTTCAAAGGAAAAAAAATCTAATTACAAAAACAACAATTTCTAAATATTTATTTAACACTGAACATTTTATATTTATTCCGGCAGGCACGGGCTACCAACAAGGCACAGTATAGCTTTAAATAAATAAATGAGTAAAATAAAAATATTTTTGATGTGGTCATCTTTGAGCCCCCCGCCACACCCTTGAATAGCCTCAGTTAGTGCTATAACTGACTGCTGAAAGAATGGAACACTCTGTAGCCTACAACAAAAAAGTACATTGACAAGAGTGCAGTAAATGGTTCTATACGGCTGATTATATTCGGGACATATACCGCTCGCGTCCCTGTACACCTCGCGAAGTATTATAGTAGATATAGGATCTGCCTGCCCCTAAATAAATACTTCTTTACCAGCTTCCGTACTCTGCATGCGCGTGCCCCCTCAGCAAGCTCGTGACATTCGCGCGTCTCACTCTATTTGGTCGTGTCTCCAAACACGTCATTGTTCGTTAAAATTTATTCAGTCTTTTCACTTATTCACCGAAAATGCTTTTTTTTTTTTTTTTTGCTATTTTCGGCCGAATAATGTCGGTTGCCGAACATTAGATGCATCCCTAATAATCAATATTGATGCTTTGGCAATATTGTATGTAAATCATGCCAATAAAGTACTCTGAACTGAATTGAGAGGGGGAGAGAGATGGACAGACAGAGAAGGAGAGAGAGAGAAAAAGGAGGGAGAATGTCCTATTCAGAGACATGAGAGAGAAAGAATGCAAGAAAGTAAGAGACCGGAAGACAATGAGAGAGAGAGAACAGACACAAAGAGAGAGACATAATGAATGTGCAAGAATGATAAAGACAGAATATAGGAGAGACAGACAGGCAGCAGGTGAGAGACAGACATAGGGTCAGAAAGACAGAGAAAGGGTAAGAGAGACAGACAGAGGGTGAGACAGGATGCTGTATACACCTGTAGTTGTTGGAGTTCTCTGAGGTTCCCGTCACACTGCCCAATCATCTCTCTCATCTGGTTATCGTGTTTTTGTTGCTGGTGCAGTCGCTCCGCCTTCTGCCTCTTCTCCTCCTGTCTGGCAAACTACACACACACACACACACACACACACACACACACACAGCTGTAAACATTATGAACAAACCGTACCACACTTCATGCGGACTGTACCCAAATTGAAGAAGCAGCAAAAAATTATTAAAAATGGAGAAAGGAATTGAGATTGTGAGGAGGCGTAGATGTGACTGACCTGCTTGATCCTCTCGCGGTCTTCCGCAGCGCTGCCTGAGGAATTAATGCGCAGACTCTTCTTAAACATGGTCATGCGAGTTTTCCCTTCATTCCGCTGGATCTTCGGCAGCCTGTTCCTCTCCTGCTGCTGCCGCACTTTAAGAAGCTCAATCATACGCTGGTTATAACAGTTCATATGCTCTTGTTCCTACACACACACACACACACACACACACACTGGCCATTTAGAGTTACATTTAATGCTTACGATCAAGTTCTCATGTATGTTACAGCAGCTATAAACAGTCGTTCCCTCACCTGCTTCTCTTCTAAGTTAGTAAGACTTTTTTTTTAAAAAGTGTAGAAAATGCGACAGAAGGTGTGTGTGTGTGTGTGTGTGTGAGTAAAGCACAGACCTTCTCGTGTTTCTTCAGTAGTTGGTGTCTCTGCAGGAAGTACTGTTCCTTCAGCTGCTGTTTGAGGAGCTGCCACCTCTCATGCAGGTTTTTCTCCTCCAGTTCCCAGATCACTCCTTCCTTCTCTAAACATTACATAACACAAACTGTTTAACAACATCTGTACACTACCAGGGAGTGTGTGTGTGTGTGTGTGTATATATTATACACATACATATATATATATATACACACATACATATATATATATATACACATACATATATACATATATATATATATATATATATACACATACATA
>JAFFST010054006.1:77487-94686 GCA_022414735.1 Noturus placidus
CGCACACATACACATACACACATACAATTTCTGCTTTATTTCCAGGTCTAAGGTTTGTGTAGCAACATGTAAAATCTCATTGGGTTTGATTACTTCCCTTTATTTATTTATTCATTATTCTTTGTGTATTCACTTCCTTTCTTTCTCACTTTTCTTCCCTTCTTTCTTCCTTTCCTACTTCATCAAACTTACCTCTATTTCATTTTCCGTTATTTCATTCCTTCCCCCTTTTATTATTTCCTATTTTTATTCCTTCCTTCCTTCTTATTTCTTTCATTCCATCTTTCCTTTTTTCTTTTTAAATCAGTCCTTCCTTTTTTCTTTTCTTTCCTTCCCTCCCTCCTTTTTTCTTATTCCTTCCTTTTTTCTTTTTAATTCCTTCCTTTTTATCATTCATTCCTTTTTTCTATCCTTTCTTCCTTTTTCAGTCCTTCCTTTGAAATTTTTTCATTCTTTCTTTCCTGCTTTCATCAGTTGGAATTCATTGATGTAATCTTTAAACATGTTTTCCTCTGGTTCCTTGTCCTTTGCTTTCTTTCTTTAGGTCTAAGGTTTGTGTAGTAACAAATATATAAACAGAAATGTAAGAATTGATGTTATTTCTTTCTATCCATTGTGTGTGTGTGTGTGTGTGAGAGAGAGAGAGAGAGGCACACCTCTGATCAGTCCCTGTTTCTTGTCGAGACAGAGGCGCTCTGTATCAGCGATCTCCATCTTGTTCTGAGTGATGATGCTTTTTAAAGTCGAGTCCAGATAATTACGCTGATCGTCTTTGAACTTTTCCTCCTAACACACACAACAACAAATCTCTATATCAGCAGCTCTGACAGTAGTGATTGAATAACTAATCTCTACTGATAAATGAACTAAATCACCTTTAGTGAGTTATAAAACAATTTATTCAAATTTTCTGTCATTTATTGTACGTCAATAAAACTGTTAAAAGTACATTAATAGAAAACTTTTATTTCTTTTTATTTCGTTATTCCTTCTCTTGCTTCATTCTTTATTTCATTCTTATGTTCTTTCTTGCATATTCCCTTCTTTCTCTTTTGTCTTGTTTAATTCTTTCTTTATTTCCTTCTATGAATATTCGGTTCTTTCTTATCTTGCTTAGACCTTTATATAATTTTTTTATTACTTTCTTTCTTCTTTTCTCATTTTTTTTTTATTTTCTTGCATATTCTTTTTTTTCCAATCATCCCTGCATTTATTCTCTCTCTTTCACACACCTCAAAACTTTTTGTCTGCTGGAATTCATTCATGCGGCTCTTTAAACTCTCCTTCCTTTGGTTCCTTGGCAACTTCTCCACTTCATGTTTCACCTGGAACACCACAGACACATCAGAGCATCACAAAAGACACGTGAGGTCGTCACCCCAGACACGTGAGATCGTCACCCCAGACACGTCAGATCGTCACCACAGACACGTCAGATCGTCACCACAGACACGTCAGAACGTCACCAACATTCATCACTTTTCCTAAAGCTCCACCCCCAATCAATAGAGCTCACAGTTCCCAGCTTCAGCCTCAGAGTGGGTTCTAAGCAAGCCCATGGTTGTCGTGTTCATCAGTGTCTCTCACCTCCTTCTTACGCTGTTTCATCTGCTCCTGGAATCGGTGTAGTGCTCGATCCTGTTCCGCCCGGATTCGTTTGCTCTCCTCGCGCAGACCCACAGCGTGCTCCAGCTCCATCTTCTCTATTGTCTGCTTCTGCTGCTTCTCCAGGTTCTCGAGCTCTGTGTCGAAGAACTTCTTCTTCGCCTGCAAGAGCAGACCACCACCACAAACTTTTTTTATTAAAAAAAAAAAAATCTTAATTTGTTTGTCACTTTCTCTTTTCTTTTTGTTTTTTGTTCTTTCTGTCCTGCTTATTCCTTACCATTTGTTTGTTTGTTTCTTTCTTTTCTTAGCCCTTTCTTTTAGTTACTATGTTCTTTCTTTATATTTTACTGTTTTTCTTTTCTCATGCTATTCTCTCTTCTTCTATTCTTTTTTTCCGTTCAATTTTTCTTTTCTTCTCTTGCTTATTTACTCCTCTCTCGCTCGTATTCTATTTTTCTTTATTATCCATGTCGTCCGTCCATCCATCTTCTACCACTTACTCCTTTTCAGGGTCACGGGAAACCGGGAGCCTATCCCAGGAAGCATCGGGCACAAGGCGGGGTTCACCCTGGACAGGGTGCCAGATTATTCATGTCGTGTACAATATAAATAAGTAATATAAATATAAAGTTATACTGCTCTATAAGTAACTCTGATGGATCAGACTTGATTGGTTACAGAATCGGATCAGATTTGTTCTGTGGATGCTGAGCCGGTACTGATACAGGATACTGGATCAGAACTGTCTCTACTGTAAGGTGTTTCACACCTAATAATTGATGGTTCATTTTTGTGTGTCCGGCCACTTTATTAGTACAACCTGCTCATTCATACAATTGGTAAAAGTGTTCCTAATAAAGTGGGCAGAAATTAATGTAGCGTGTGTGTTTTCTCACGTTCATCTCCTGGTCGAAGCGTCTCTGCATGAGCTCTCTCTGAGTCTCAAGTTTAGAGTTTAGGACAGAAAGAGCGCGATGTTCCTCCTTCTGGATCAGACGCAGCTCTCTCAGCTCCTGTCGCCTACACACACACACACACACACACACAATCTCAGAACAGTAATATTGTGACTGATGGCTCCTTAGTATTTTGCTCTGTGTAGGCTGCAGAAATTCGGATTATTTTGTTATGGTTATGGTTCGAGACATGACGGCACGCGTTCACTTCGCTGTCTCACTCACTCACACACACACACACACACACACACACACACACGCACACAAGATGCATCGCTCCTCTATCAAATCCAAGCTGCTGCTGAGAGTGAATTTTGTCCTACAGAACTCGTCTGATGATCACTCGTTCTTCACTGAACTCTCCAAAAAAATTTCACAAGAATAAACTCACCCTGATTCACACACATGGCAAAAAGAAGAAATAAAAAGAGTGGAGAGAACAAAAAAAGAGAAGAGAAGAATGGGGAAAGTGAAGTGAGAAGAGCAAAGAAAAGATAATATGAGAGAAAAGAAGAGAATATACCATAAAAGGAGAAAAGTGGGAACAAAAAGATGAGAATAATGCAAATGTCAGAAGGATTAAAAAGAGAAGAGAAATAAAAGAGAAATAAGAAAGGAAATAAAAAGAAAAGAAATGGAAAGAAGAGAAAAATTAAGAACAGAAGAAAAGAGAAAAGAACAGATAAGGAAAAAGAAGCAGAGATAAAAAAAGAGAAGGAAAGGAAGAAAAGAATGTAAAAAAAAGAAACAAACAATACAAATGAATAAGAAAAAGGTGAAAGACAAGAAAGGAAGGAAAAAGGTGAAGAGAAATGAGAAGAGATGAAGAGAAATGAAGAAAAAGAAGAGAAAAGAGAAAAGATGAAGAGAAGAAGAAAAGAAGGGAATAGAAGAGAAAAGGAGAAGAGAAGCGGTTATGACAGTGTCACCACTAGATGGCAGTAAAGACTTAAAGGGAAAAAAGTTTGTATGAATATTTGTTGTTGTTGATTTAAATTATATATTTCTAAACTGGAGGAAACACAGCAATAACAATATAAAACTGATCATCTACATATCTATCCATTTGTGTTTTTAAAGCTGAAATATTATTCTAAACAACACGATTGGACTTTAAAACTTTACTTCTAATTTTATTTTCATGTATTTTTTTCTCCAGTTTTCTAAATGAGTGGAATAACCGGAGCATTTAAACAACCGGAGCAGGTAAACAAACCTGTCTCTCTCCTGACAGTTATTTATAAAATCATTCAGTTTTATCCTTTCTGGATTCTCAATAAAATATGCATTTTTTTCCTCACTGGATAACAATTACCATTTATTTTTAATAGTGTATAAATATATCATATTTATTTAATATCAAGATGTCGATAATTTTGCCACAAACGTTTGAAGAAAAAATTGTATGCAATATTTTTTTGTAAATGTACGTGTTAAATTTTAATTAGTGTGATTATATTTTATAAAAGGCATGTTTCTTTTTTTTTTTTTTTTTAAGGTGCCAATATTTCTCTCCCTCTCTCTCCCCTGTGCTTTAATGTCTCAGTGAGAGGACGGGAAGTCAAACAAGATGCCGAAAATAGATTATTTACTCAGAGCTCTCTGACGAGAGGAGAAGAGAAAAGAGTCGAAGAGGAGAGGGGGAAAACCGAGGGGAAGGAAATGCAGATGATGAAAGGAAAGAAGAAAGAGAAGAAAATAGTGAAGCACAAAGTAGAAGTAAAAAAAAAGTAGAATAGACAAAGTAGAAGAGAGAAGAGGAAAAGGAGGGGAAACAAAGGAGAAGATAAAATATGAGGAAAGAGATGAAGAAAGAGGGGGAGAGGGGAAAGAGAAAAAAGGATAAAAACAAGTGAGAAAGAAGAAGGGTAAAAACATGAGAAGATGAAGGGAAACAACAGAAGAACAAAAGAGAGGAGAAGGATCCTGAAAAGAAACAAAAAACAAGGTGTGTGTACCGGAGGAATCTCATCTCCTCGTCCTTCTTCTCATCTTCTCCGATGATCTTGGACGTGGTGACGCTCACCTCCACACCGTCCACGACATACTTACGAGTGCGCTTCAGAGTGCGTTTGTAAAACAGAGCATCCTACACACACACACACACACACACACACACACACACAAAATACAGCAAGAATAAGCAGGAGAAAGTTCATTCTCCACTACTGAATATGAACTTCCTGGTCACCATAGCGACTGAATCCGTTTAAATGTTGGCCATTTCACGTAAAATAGAAGAGGCGTAATAATGTGACTTTTATTATGCAGTTTTAACATATGCGCACACACACACACACCAACATCTCACTGTCTCCCTCTCTCCCAGTCCTTTACTTTTTTCCCCACAAATCCATTTCTCCCAAATGTCTTATTGTGTTAAAGCCTGTGCCTTCTCTGTGTGTGTGTGTGAGTGAGTGGAGAGAGTTTGTGAACTAGAACTCTATTCATTAAGCAGAGCAAGTCACTGGGAATACACTCATACTTTCCAGAGTACTCGTCAGTACTTGAGTGCATCAGTATCTCTCTCTCACACACACATACTCTATTCTCTCTTTATATACACATAACTGTTGCATACAATATTACAGAAGGATTTATTTAATGTAAAATCCCTATTCCCTTCCCCTCTGTTTGTCTTTTTGTCCGTCCCTCCATTTATTTAAACAGCAATGTCGTGTGTTTATTCAGCTGCTTCTACAAACTCATAGCGTCCAGCACTGAGGTGACAACAAGAGAGGGAGAGAGAGAGAGAGAGAGAGAGAAACGGAGACAGACAGAGAGAAAGTGTGAGAGAGACCCAAAACGTCCTGATACATTTCATGTACACCACGGCGCTGCTGAGTTCTGGACTGTGATTGGGTCAGAAGGTGTTGATTAGTTTTCTATAACAGCAGCTCTGACAGTAGTGCAGCAGTAATATATAAACACCGCAGATATAAACACCGCCTGGTGGAACTTTAGTAGAATTTATGCTGACGTGTTTTCACCAGGAGAAATTCCTTGTACATTGTTTACATGGTGAAAAAAGATTCAGTGTGTGAGGCCCTGCAGCACGCATGTGCGTGCGCACACACACACACACACACACAAACACTCTCCTCTGTTTGGTCATTTCCAGAGCAAACACCTCGACTCAGTAGCTCTACTGTACTGTTGGAGCCCCGAAGTCTGAACCTCTACCCACACTCCATCACTGCTATACCTCCTATACTGTGTGTTATTATTAACCCTGAGATGAACACACACACTCACCACAATCTGCTTTAACAATTTTAACACAATGCTCACGTTTAAACAGTGCTATGATAATTCATCTTTTAGTTTTATTAAAATAAGGAAGTATTAAAGTCCAGACAAAACAGCTCGAGTGTCTCACACACACTCACACACACACACACACACTCTTACCCGTGCAGTGCCAGAGATGCTGTCTCTATTCCCCGTGGAGCTCAGGCTGATGTCGAGATTCTCCGATGCCTGACTCCCCGAGTCCGAGCACTGTTTGTTTAACTTCCCGTGAGCATGAGGCAGAACGTCAGCTTCCTGTTCAGGCTTTCCATGTGTACTTCCGCTCCGCACCACCAGGGGGAGACTCTGTGTCTCGCTCTCGTCCTTGGCTCTGGCCTCTCGCTCCTCCGGCTCCGCCAATTTGAGGACGGGGACCGGTGACGACGGCGACTCGCACTCATATTCCAGAGGCTCCGCCCCTTTTCCTTCCTCCTCTGATGTTGGGGTGCTTTTTCCATCCTCGATCCCCGAATCCGAGCTGGAAGGTTTGTCTTGGTCTTGGTCAGAGAGCTTCTTCTCCAGTTTCAGCGGCTCGGCATCGATGGGACTCTCCGGGAGAGGCGTGTGGTCGCCTTCTAAACTAGTCTGACTTGTTTCTGAGGGATCTTTCCCTGGAGGCTGGAGGAAGGAGAGAAAATTTCAGCTATAAAGGCTACAAATTAAACGTGACCTAAATCTAGAAGTGAAAACTTCCTCATTCCATCAATAAGAATAACTGCTAAGCAGTAGAATAAGGATGTACATAAATACTTTATGTACGTAATCAAAAACTACACAATGTTTATAAAGCACTTTATTAGATTTAAACAGCAATTAAAGCTGGAACGCAAAACATTCCGTTGAAACCTAAACACCCACGTCTTTCACTCAATACCCGCCAACACGTCCAAACCTTCACATCAAAAAGATGCTTCTTATCGACACCCGAACCGTATACACGTGGGCGGCTGTGGCTCAGTCGGTAGAGCGGGTTGTCCACTAATCGTAGGGTTAGTGGTTCGATTCCCGGCCCGGATGACTCCACATGCCGAAGTGTCCTTGGGCAAGACACTGAACCCGATGGCAAATTAGCGCCTTGCATGGCAGCTCTGCTATCATTGGTGTGTGAGTATGGGTGAATGAGACACAGTGTAAAGCGCTTTGGATAAAAGCGCTATATAAGTGCGCCATTTACCATTTTTATTTTACCTGTACCTGCCTGTAAACAAGACGACGCCTAACTTTAAAATTACAAGCGGTGTATTGTGTGTATTCAGACTTCGGAATTTGGTTTCATCAGAGTTCGATTGATTGTGAAAATTGGATAGCATTCCAAAATAAAATAAACCACAAGATTTGTGTCTTTTGAAATTATTAACAGAGATAAGTCGTACACAATCTGAGCCAACAAGGTTGGGGTTTTTGTTTGTTTTGTTTTTAAAGGACTTCAGCACCTCTAATGACAAAAAACAAACTCAAGCTTAATCCAATCATTCTGTTTATTTATTGATATCATTTATATTTAACAGATCAGGTAAAAAAAAAAAAAAAAAAGATTTATAATACCATTATATATTTTATATTTTTTATATTATATATATATATAAAATGGTTTTAAGAATTATTCAAGGTTCTCAGAGTGACATGGCAAGGAGATTTAAAATAGTGTTTTATACAGAGACACAGAGTTGGGTGGGACGCGCCGAGCAACAATTCAACCAGAATAGGTTAAAGGAAGTGTGACACAATATGAGGGGAGGGGAGAGAGCGAGAGAGAGTGAGCGAGAGACTGATGTGCGTGTGGTCTGTTGGATTTTTTCCACTTTATTTTCACACATCTCTAAATTTATCTTCAAATGGCTCAGTGTTCCTGTTTGATGCATCATGCTGACTCATAATTCGTCAGTTAAGTAGGAACAGTTCCTAATCTGACCTTTGCACTCGACTTAACCAGGTCTTATTCAGCACTTCAGGCCCCCAACAGCTGACTTTGACACACTTATTAATGCTTAAAATAGCAAGAGTTAATTTTACTCATTAATTTCTGTTTAAAATCATGCATGTTGACTTGGACCATTGACAGAGCTGGGCGATATGATCATACATCAGTATCCTGATAAATGATGTCAAAATACACTTCTCTGAGATATCGCCAGTATTGTGATATCTTAAAAAACTTTAAATAAAAAAACTTAATTGTTTTATAAACTTTAAAAGCAACTGATTTTATGGTAATGTTTCATACTGAATCCTTCTTGTTAATTGTTTTTGTATTTTTTATCAATATTTTTAAATAATTGATTTTTCTAGTCTTCATCAGATTTAGCCTTTAACAGTTTTTTTTTCTTTCTTTCTTTTTTTTAAATGTTCCTTTTCTTCTGGCAGTTTGTTAACAAACCTGTATATCCTGAATTGTAGAAATGTCTGAGTATCGCGATGTGATATTTCTGTCAAATCGCAAAGCCCTAATCACATACCTCTGATAATCAGACAACCCAAGATGACCTTTTTTTCTTGGCATTGTCTCCTAAATAGTTGATTTGGAATGCAGCCCTTCTGCCCAATTACCCCAAGAAGTGTTGCTCAGAGGTTTTAACTTGACCACTGATTTGAAACTCTTTAAGCCCATTGGGAAATCTGACTCCAATAAAGACCTCGTAGTAATCAGAACTCATGACACCTGTAGATCTGAGAGACTTCGTACAGCCATGAAGACATCAAGGTCAACTATTTTTGATCCTTTTTTTCAGCTCCTGTGAGCAAATTTGGAACACAGACCTCTTTGGTCACCGGCCAAAGTCACGAGTCAGCGCTCTTGTTTTGGGAATTCTGTGCTCCCTACTAGTCCAAATGGAACAGAAACTCTGTGTGAGGGATTGAGTGAGGGGATTGAGTGAGAGGAGTGAGATGGGGCGAGTGAGAGTGGGCGAGTGAGGAGAGTGAGTGAGTGAGGGAAGAGAGTGGGGGGACAGAGTGGGGAGTGAGTGAGTAGAGTGGGGGGCGCGAGTGAGAGGGCGAGTGGGGGGCAGGTGAGTGGGGTGAGTAAGTGGGGGGGCGAGTGAGGGCAGTGAGTGAGTGGGGGGAGTGAGGGCAGTGAGTGGGGGGAGTGAGTGAGGAACAGGAAAAGAGAAGCACTTACAGCTGTGATGTCATGATTGTCGTCCTCGTCCGCTTCTTCGTTGCTGTCCTCTTCCAGCTCCTCCATCACTTCAGCTTTGGCTTCAGCCACCAGCTCCATCAGAGGACGATTTGTCTTCACTGAGCTCACGAAGGGGTGCTGAGACACAACGAGGACAGAAAGAGAACAGGGTTTACATCAGGAACACAGTCCCGGTCCCAAACCACAGCCTACACAGGTCGGCCTCATCCCAAATGCCAGGTCTCAGCTAGGTCTTAGCCATGTAATCGTCAGGTCCTAACCAGGTCATAGCAAGAAGTTCTTATCCTGTTTCCATCAAGGTCATAACCAGATCCTAGCCTTATTTCTGAATGGTCTTAACCAGTTTAGACATTTCCTAACCATTTCCTATTCAAGTCCTAGCCAGTTCCAAACAGTTCCTAGGCTAGTCTTAGACGGGTCTCAGCCAGTTCCTAGCCTAATTTTTTGCCTGGTCTTAACCAGTTAATGAACAGGTCTTAGCCAGTTCCTAGTCTTAGATAATTCCTAAGCAGTTCTTGACCAGGTCACAACCAGAGATAAGTGACTGCAGCCATCACACAATTTCAAACTTCCATAATCAGTATACATGAGCTAAAGGATGCATGTGATTGGCTAGTGTTACCCTGATCAAAATTCTGACTGACCTCTGAAATAACAAACTCTTATTTTGTGATGTCTAGAAAGAGACTACTGCCAAAACTGCACTATAAAAGTCATAGTTGTCTGGCTAGGGCGGATAGCATTAGTGTGATTAGTAATAAACAAACACTGGTGACAGCATGTGGGCGGAGCCTCTGAGGACATCATGAGCCCTTTTATTTATATATCCTAATTGTCCAGAACGCACACAGCGAAATCAACTCGGGTCAGCAGAATTTATTCAGGGTGTGATGAAAAACAATGCTTGGTTGGTACACAGGTATGAAGCAGAGTCACACACACACACACACACACACACACACACACACACACACACACACACACACACACACAGAGCTGTGAAAGCAGAAGTGTAGCGGAGAGAGGAAAAATTATGTTCATCCATTATTCATCCCCTCTGCACGTGGGCTAATTGAATGAGTCCAGCTGGTGAAGGTGAAGCGCATGTGGGAGTGAAAGCGGAACATAATGAGACCCACAGGAACCACAGGAACCCTCGCTGCAGCTCAAACATCTTCAATTCACGTCTCTACTCACTCCACTTACACTGATCACACAAACCGGGGACAATAACATACAGGAGATCAAATGACGGTATGAGTTTATCCTCAGACTGTCTTATAGGACATTTACTAGAGTTTCTATTTGAACCACAAAAATTAAGCAAGATTTATTTATAAAGCGAGTTTAAACTAACCACTAAAAGTTAACCGAAGTGCTGCATAGTGAATAAAATAAAATCGCACAATATAATAAAAAAAAGAACACAAAGCCAGACAAACAAATTGCAACACACACGCACAAATAAATAATCAGTTCCAGATGAAGGTCTGTAAGCCATGAACAGAACCTGTTTGGACCTCTGCGTGAGGTAACGGGTTTAAATGGATGGTGCTTTCGTGTTTAGAGGAAACCACATGATCACTTCCTGTTAGCCTTCTATTGCTTTCTGAAATACACACAGAGGAAAAGCTTGTTCTGAGTCGCTGCTTCATGACCTACTTTCAAATCAACACTACTTCAGTTCTCCTTCACACTAATGTAGCTAACTAACTGAGGTTTATGGCCACAAGTTTATCGTGGAGAATACGGCAAGCGTGAGAAGAGAAGAGTGTTCACAGAGTCAGAGTCAAATTAATGCTTCAGATACGTTTTGTTTTCACACTGTAGAGAAAGAGAGAAAGACACAAACAAATAAAGTGAGCACAAGAGAGACAGAGGAAGAGACACAAAGTGAGCAAGAGAGGAAAAAGAAAGAAAGAAAGAAAGACAAAAATAAAAAAGGAATGAGAGTGTAACAGAGAGAAAGATAAAAAGAGAAACAGAAAGCCAAATAATAAGTAAATAAATAGATAGATTGAAAAAGGAAGAAAGAAATGAAACAGATGGTGTGCCAACTGTGCTTTGTTTGTTTCTGACTGATGCTGCAAACTATCCGAGCTCATGTGTGTTATCATCTGGAACACGGCGACAAACACAACAAAAGACTGTCATGAAGCCTTCACTTTTATACACACACACACACAAGTGCAGACATTTACCATCTGTTAGCCTGTACCTGACCACGGCATCCCGTCATCACACACAGTCCTGTTTACACTCCACCTTCACACACACAGTGTGCTTCACATTCAGCAGCTACGTACACTCGCCTCTGAATCTGAATGCTACTGAAACCTGTGTTTGGTTGTAATTAACATTCCCACTCAGAGTTAAATAAAAACCTCAATAATATTTAAATATCTCTACTATTTAACATTGATGGAAGGAGTCTCCAGTTTCAGTGTTTCATAACAGTCAGTGGTAAAGCTGTAAATAAGTTTATAGCTGCTATAGTGTAAGTGACAACAGGAACTAATCTGTTCACAGAACACTAAAAGTAACTAAATGGATAAAAAAAAAAATTATGACGTGTTCTTTAATAAATAAACATTGCTACGTTGCTGTGGTGTAAAAGGAATAAAACACTGGGGGTCCATGTTATAGGAAAATAATAAAACCGCTGAAAGATCTTCTGGAAAGAGAACCGAGTAGAGCCTAGCTGAATTGTTTCCTTTCTTCTTTCTCTCCTCAGAAAGAAAGAAAATATGCAAATTACCATCATTCCTTCCATCCTCCAAGCCTAAACAGGAAGTGATGACGCCCACTTTAACTGAACCCAAACTGGAGGCTGGGACTTGAACATATCAAACACATCCCCGTTCTGTTTTACCCACTCATTCAGCACTGTGTGTTTGTTTAATACCTGTGTAAAGGGAGTAACACAACGCACACTCACTCACCTGGAGGAGAAGGGAGGCCGACGGGCGCGACTCGGGATTCTTATCCAATGCTCTTTTCAGGAAATCCTTGAAGTCGGTCGACCTTCAACACACACACACACACACACACACACACACACACACACACACACACACACACACACACAAATAGAATGATTTGGATCACACAGTAGGCAATGAAGAGTCATAGCACAGGTACCATTACAGGAACACAGATTATTTTTATTGTAAATATCTATTTATATCTTTAGCCTGTGTAGTTAATAAAAGAAAGTAAGAAAGAAAGAGAAAGAAAGAAAAAGAGAGAAACTACAAAAAAGAAAGAAAAAAGAAAAAGTGAAAGAAAGAAAAAGAGAAGCGAGAAAGCACAAAAGAAAGTCAGAAAGAAAAAGAGAGCAAGAGAAAGAACAAGAAAGGAGAGACAAAGAGAGAAAGAGAAAGAAGCGAGAAAGAACAAAAAAAGAAAGAAAGGGACAAACAGAGAAAGAAAGAAAGAAAGAAAGAGAGAGAGAGAGAGAGAGAGAGAGTACAGACACATAGGAGGCCACTTAGGTGCAAAACCTAGTACCGTATTTTCCGCACTATAAGGCGGATTATAAGGCGCAGTCTCAATTACGGGGTCTATTTCTGCACTTGACCAATACATAAGGCGCACCATGTTATAAGGTGCATACGGTTGTTACGCCAAGCAATGTCGAACAACATTTTTACAGATTTTGGAACTCAGTCCACACATAAGGCCCATCGGATTATTAGGCACAGGGCCGATTTTTGAGAAAATTTAAGGCTTTTGGGTGCGCCTTATAGTGCGGAAAATAATGTAATGTATAATGTAATGTAATGTATAATGATGTGTAATGTAATTAATCCCAGGGCTCTGTTCTTTCCCCCATGCTCTTCTCCCTGTAAACCAACAGTTGCAGCTCCAGTCACCAGTCCGTCAAGCTTCTGAAGTTTGCGGATGACATCACCCTCATCTGACTCATCTCCAATGGAGAAGAGTCCGCCTACAGGTCAGAGGCTGACCATCGTGTTACCTGGTGTAATCAGAACAACTTAGAGCTCAACGCCTCTAAGACAGTGGAGATGGTTGTGGACTTTAGGAGGAACTCAGCCCCATGGGCCCCCATTACCCTCTGTCATTCGGTCTGCATAAAAGGTGATTGGCTGCAATCTTCCGTCGCTCCGGGACCTGTATGTCACCAGGAGTTTGAAGCGAGCTGGAAATATTGTAGCCGATCCCTTTCACCCCGGGCATATTATATTTGAGTCACTCCCGTCTGGCAAGAGGCTGAAGGCCATCAGGACCAAAACCTCACGCCACTTGAATAGCTTTTTCCCCATCCACCACTAGCCTTATCAATGAGGCCCGAAAAACACTCTGACTCGATCCACACTCCGGTCATTGACTCCATGCCACTGTTCTCTCTCTGCTGCAATGCTCTTTTTTATTTATATCCATCTTATTTTGTACATTTTGTATATTTATGTATATTTTGTAATTATACATACTATGCATATATACTACTTATATTGTTTAGACCTGTACTTAAAATCTAACTCCGCTTAGGAAACGTGTGACGTGCACCAACTACACCACAACAAACTCCTTGTATGTGCTAAAATCAGTACTTGGCAATAACACCCTTTTCTGATTCTGATTAATCCCAGAGGAAGGAAGCGCTCTCTCTTTTCATTACTGCATTATGTTCCGGAATGCTTGTTCATGTTTACACGGGCCACCTGTCAGTCATCTTATAGCCATGCCCCAACCCCTCTTTACTTCGAATTAAAACTCTGCTTTCAAACAGTTAAGTCAGAGTGCACTTGAAAGTGATGTCATGACAGTCCCTGGTAATATTAACTACATAATTAACCGTTATAGGTTTTGGAGGCGGAGATTTGTGTACACTGGTGAGAACAATGGACGTGCTCAAGGAGGTGCTCGATCTCAGATCTTATTAAGGGTCACTGAACAGGCTTCACACGTGACCTCGGCATGTTTCTGCGTCTCACCATTTAGACGGCTGGTCCAGAGTCGGAGGCTCGGACTTGGCGATTTTCAGGAGGACTCTCATGGGGTTGAGTTCATGGTGTGGAGGTTCAATCTGAGCAAGCTCAATCAGCGTTATTCCTAAAGACCAGATGTCCGCTTTGTAATCGTACGGAGCATCTTTCGTGGTCTCGCACATCACCACCTCAGGAGCCATCCTAAACACACACACACAGTTAAAAATGAGTTAACCCTTTTCTTCTAATACCTGCAGAGTTAGTGTTTAATACACAGCATGTGTCAATAATAATAATAAGAAGAACAACAATAAGACCAAAAACAACTGATGACCTGAGGAAGAAGAAAAAGTAGATTAAGAAAAAGAAGAAAGATAGAGACAGAAGGAGACAGAAGAAAAGGAAGACTAAGAGTAGAGAAAACAACAAGGAAGAAGAAGAAAATGTAGATTAAGCAGACAGGGAAAAAAAGATGAAAAAATTAAAATAAAATAAAAAGACCCAAGAATAATGAATAGGTCAGAATAAACAATTACACAAAATGTCACAAATACCATAGTTAAAAATAAAATATTGTTTACACCTGTACCACCTTTTCTTGCAATCCTTCTACAACGTCTCAATTTAAATAAACAACTGGGGTTTTTGTGTTTGTTTGTTCTTATTTTTAAAGTAGAGTTAGTTCTTGAATAATGCGAGCTGCATACGTTTGCTAGTTAAATGTAAATTAAATTATAGCTGCAATAGTCAGCAACTTGCCATTTGTAAAACCTCAGGAAAGATGCATCATACATATTGTGCATCATGATCATGTTCTGGAGGATCACAATATAATAGTTTTGCCATATCGCTCATCACGAGAAAATACCATCACTAGGCAACAAGCTGATTATATAAAATTAAGATATTTTTGCCACACGTGAAATTTTTTTTTACCCTCTTATGATAATATTAAACTGATTAGTTGCTCGCTTGCTCGTTCTTTATTCACTGGACCAAAAGGTACACAGCTGCTGTTTTTTTTTTGTTTTTCCCCCCCAAGAATCAGAGATCATATTGCACAAGGTCTGTCCATCAATGATTACACTGAAGCATTCATTCAGAGTGAAGCGATACACTTAGAGGACACGTGTTTATCGCTTTTATTGTTTTTACAATACAGATGTATAAATGGCATAGAGTTAAATAGAGAATAGCACGAGTGTAAATGTAGCACTGTATGCTTATATTTTTATCATGTTAATATTCAGCTCTGCTTTCACCATAACTTTTGCCCTTTTTTCTTCTTCTGTGGCTGATTATGAAGTGTCCTTACTACATGTACTAATACAGTGAAGCATGGTGGTTGGAGCATCACAGAGAGTTCTCCTTGGTTGCTTCTCTGACTAATCCCCTCTTTACTGGTTACTAACTTTTAGTCTACGGCCTCCTCTACGCAGAGTCGCATTTGTGCCGGATTCTATCTGGGTTTTTAGTTTTTTTTTTTTTACAATAACTGATTTAAATGTCATTCGGCAGGATGTTCAAAGTTGGAATAAAAACACACAGCAACATGTGTATTTATATTGAGGTTATGTGACGCTTTAACTACACACAAGTCGACTCCACCCAACTAATTAGGTCAATTCTAATTTCCAGGATTCACAGAATACTAGGATGAATATTTATGAAGTAAAAGTTTACATTTTATTTTAATACTGATGCACTATAATTATTTATATGAAATTTTTCCCTCCTCAATATTAAGGGTTATTTTTTTTTTTGCCGATGTTTTTTATATATTATATATATATATATATATATAAAATCTGTTCCACATTCTAACACTACAAAATGTTTAATATATCTGGGAGTTGGAAACCTTTTTTTTTTGTGGAGGGGACCGAGTTCATGTGCAGCGAGCGTGAGTTCACAGGTCAAACATTATCAGACAACATGACAAGCTAGCAGCAGGAGTTTAAACAAGCCATAAACACATATTCAAGACACGGTGAAAAACGCTATAACGGCGCTCACCAGTACGGCGTCCCAATGAAAGTGTCTCTCCTTTGCAGAGTTTTGGTGTTTTTCGCCGACACACCAAAGTCAGCTGGAAAAAAGAAAGAAAGAAAAAATAAGTACAATAAAAAAAGAAGACACAGTGTGAGAGACTAATGGAACAGTACAGATGGAAAGTTTATTAAAATATATATATAAATGACAGATTTTTGAGTATTAATAACTCATTTTAATCAGGAAATCGATGTATAAGCATCTGTACGTGTATGACGTTATAAGCATATGTATATTATGTTTTAAAATGTATATTATTTAATCATACCACAGCGTTGTTTATAAGAGGGGTGTGTGGCTTTAAGCTAGCTGCACTGTTCCGGTTTGAGACGGTGGAAACACAAGTGTTTTGTTCTACTTCTCTTGGCCTGACATTTTAAAAAGCCATTAATGAGCGCAGCGGGATGTAAGCGTATCACTTAGGTTGCTTACGCCGCTTACATCTGCATTTCAAACCATATCAATGAACTCAATATTGTCTTCAGGCTGGAGTTCATCCCTGAAGCAGGAGCAATGACAGAAATGATATCGGTACTGTCTTACAGAAAGTCGAGCTACACCGTGTGTGGATTATTTTCCTGTAACGACACATTTAACACGAGAGGTGTTTTATTCCTCTTCCAGATTTACCTCTGACTGTCAGAAAACGCTGACACTGGAGACTCCTTCCATGACCGTTTCAGAAACATCTTACAGAAAACAATTTATAATCGGTTTATTACTAGTGAAGCAATCACCTTACGAGTCCCTGTGAATGAGCTGTTGCTACGGAAACGATAACATACTAAAATGAGTGCGCATATACACACATTTTTATATATATATATATATATATATATACACACACACACACATACATTCATACATACATATATACACACACATATACACATACACACATTCATACATACATATATACACACATACATATATATATAAACATGTACACACACACACAACTACAGTGGTGTGAAAAAGTGTTTGCCCCCTTCCTCATTTCCTGTTCCTTTGCATGTGTCACACTTAAGTGTTTCGGAACATCAAACCAATTTAAATAATAGTCAAGGACAACACAAGTAAACACAAAATGCAATTTGTAAATGAAGGTTTATTATTAAAGGTGAAAAAAAATCCAAACCATCATGGCCCTGTGTGAAAAAGTGATTGCCCCCCTAAACCTAATAACTGGTTGGGCCACCCT
>JAFFST010054006.1:104173-124140 GCA_022414735.1 Noturus placidus
GTGTGTGTGTGTGTGTATCTATCTCTCTCTCATATATTATATATATATATAAAATTATATTATATCTCGGCTGATGCTCAAAGTTTCATACGTTATTAGAGAAAATTTCATTTAAAGCTCATTAAGAAGAAACAAGTTTCTTCGATATCTGTATTTATTGAAATTAGAACAGAATTCAAAATCTACTTCTTCGCACACAATCACACACTGAACCAATGAGAACAACAATAATGTTAAAAATGCTTTAAATACCTAAATGTGTGTTTCTATAGTAACTAGTAAGAGCTTAGCTGTGAGAACATGTACATGTAACACTTATGGAAGGAGTCTCCAGTGTCGGAGCATCTTTGAAGCTTGAACAATGAGAAAACACGTACAATGAGAGATGAGGGAAGGGGGCGGAGCTTCCAGGGGGTCTCATTATATTCGGAGAGTTTAAAACACCTATGCCACTGGGGGTTGGGAAACCCATTAGCACATTTTTGACTTGTAGTCTGGCTAATCTCACCCATAGCTTTTGCTCGTAGAAGAAGGCGTCAAGAAGCTTGACGATGTAGTGATGATTGCACGTAGCCAAGATGTCGATCTCTACGATGTAATCCTCCAACTCCTCTTCGCTCTTTGTCTCAATCACTTTGGCGGCAGCCAGGACGCCCGTGTCTTTGTTCCGAGCCTGAAAAGATTAAAAAAAAAAAATCAATCATCATCACATTTAATGTGCATTTAATCTGCGCACTTCATGGTGTCATGGTTACAGTGACTGTGTGTCGATCCTGAAGTTAAAGAAGTGTATCTTAGCTCCTGTTTACATCACACCATGACACAAACTATCAGGATGAGTCAGGACATGTTGGTGATGTCACTGCACGGTATCACGACAACGAGGACACGGAAACAACATGACCATCAACTTCCTCTAATGACTCGGAAAGGTCGCCTGGCTGAGTCTGGAACTAAAGGCTGAACTGTACTCTCAAAAAAATAAAAAATAAAAATAATAATATTAATAAAAAGTAAATAAACATGTACTGTGTCCTAACACTTTTCCCTTTCTTCTCTAATGCCAAAACATTTCCAGTTAAAATCTATTCAGCTTTCAAATGTCTTCTTTTGAATAACTGAAACAGGTTAAGTGATTTTTGTGTGAAAGAATTTAACTGTAAAGTGTGAATAAAAAGTATCAAATATAAACACAAAAACAAACCGCACAAATAAAAAAAAAAAAACAGTCAAGTTTCTTAATAATATACAAACAGTTCCAAAATTGTTTTTTTCTAAAATCAGATATCTGATACTTTTTATACATGTCTATTAAGACATTGTGTCTTTTGCTGAAGCAACAAACGGTAAAGAGGATCTCCAAGACACGCCTACTCCGTTTCACATCATGCCTGTCGAGTTCAGCACACACAAAACAGAAAAAAGAAAAACAGATGTATGAGGAAGAGGGCTCATGGCGCTCCTCCAGAGTGTGTTACTCCACCATGTGACGCTGCACAAGCAGCAGTTCGAGAACATATGAAGGAAAGCGTCAGTGAATTGGCCGAAATTCAACCGGTCCATCCCTGCTTTATGGAAGAACCCGTATTGGAACAAAAAGTGTCAATGCTACAACAGATCTGTATTTACACACAATACAACCTCACCATCACAAAATGTCTCTATGAAGGATGAGGGACGCTACTGTGACGACAGTGTCACGCTCTGGACATTAAAGAAGGCCGATTTGGAACAAGAGGTCGTCTGTGTTAAAATTGAAACACTTAGCGTCTCCTTTAAATTCTCGAATTTAATACTATATTATTATTATTATTATTATTATTATTATTATTAAGTTGAAACGGATTCTGAGAGACTCGAGATTTCCTCGTTTTGCTCCAGATGACGACAGTCAAGACGACGGTCATGAACTCTCCTCTCATCAGAGTTTAATCTCGTTCACGGTAGCTTATTTTTGCAAACAAACTTGTCATCCTTTCTCGTATCTCATATTTGAATCTCTTCCTTATGCTCCAAGACACGAGGGAGAAGTCCAAGAACAGGAAATAAGCTTTTTTCTTTGTGATGTTTGTGTCTGACTAAAAGTATGCTCACTTGCAGGTGTCTGAAACAGAAGGTGGCGTACTTCACCTCGTCGCCAGGTTACAGACAATAATGCTTAAAGTTCACTTGGTGTGATAGATGTAGAAATAAATCTTTTTTTAATTTAAATAATTACTATTTAATAATTAGAGAAACCCTAAATGGATGCAGGTGATTTGAAGAAATTTAATTGGGAATCATTTTTTATTTAATATATAGAATTATTATATACATTTTTCAGTTTTAAATAAATTGAACCTGAATATCGTTATCGTAGAAACGTCTTTGAGGAAGCGGATTATTAATTTTTTTTTGCTAGAAATAAAACCTTGAGAATCAGGAACTCACTTCCTGAAAGTCTCAGAGATTGCTCCTGTTTCTGAAGAAACACATGGGTTGTGTAAATTATCTGGAGGACAGCAACCCGTAATTTGCACCCCGAGTCCACGTGAAAATCATAAAGCCACGTGTGAACGTTACACCCTCCGGTTCCTCACGGACGCTGAAGAAAGTGGGAGGAAGTGAAGGTTGTGAAATTCGCCCCCTTGTGAGGCTAGTTTCCGTTCGCACTGAGCTTCGAGTGGTCCTTTCACTTTTTCGCACAACTCGTTTGAGCGATTTTATAGTTTCAACATTACAGAGAAAAATAGCTTAACCAGTGTTTAACAGGAAGAGAAACTCTACACCGTTTGAACTTCTTGATGATGTGCACTATTAAATAGCTCAAATATTTTTTCTAGTATAATATGAATTTTTTATTTAATTATTATCCAACCAAAGAAACAATATTAAAAAATTATTGTTAATCAATATTTTGTGATAATTATAAATTATTGAGTTAAAACCAAACAATACTTATTAACGTGCAACTCCAACAAGTACGAAAAAATGTATTATTTTAAAACGTTGTGTATTATTATTATTATTAAAATAATATGTATTATTTTAAAATGTTTCAGCGGGTTCTTTTTTCTCTTTAATCAGCGTGGCTCGAAGTCGCAGACAAGCGTCAGACTAAACAGCGGATCCGAAGGGAAAACATCTGCACAAATACACAGAAGCCTCTCCCTGTGTTAAATAAGGAAAAAGGAAAGAAAAAGAAAACAGGAAGTACAACTAGATCAAAACTGGGAGACAGATAACACACAGCTGAAGAACAAGGTCAAGTCTGTGTTTAATACAGCAGAGTAAATTAATAATAAAAGTTATCACACACACACACACACCATAGTGACTGTGGCCTTGGTTCCCAGAAGAAGAGAAAAATGTGTCTCCTGAAATTTTGCTGGACTTCTTTCAGGTCCTGTGTGGTACATGAGATGTACATTTCCTGGTGTAAAAAACCTGGTAACCCTGCTTCATGAAACCATGTTTTGGTGTTTTAGTGTTACCGTCAGTTTATTATTTTGTATTTCTTTTCTGTCTGGTTAATATTATAATACAAGTCATAAATCTGGACAACGAACTTTAGTCACAGATGAACAAACATGCCACGGTTTCTTAATTCTCGGCTATAACTACTTCCCCTGAGATCTGACAAACTTCTTGTATGGTAGACAATCTACAACCACAACACGCTAACGTCATTACGCTGACTACACACTGAGCAACACCACAGATAACACGCCACGTTGTGGATTCTGTATCTTCTCGAGTACGCTGAAGAGCAAAAAATTGAACTAAACATCGGACAGTGTGTGTAAATTAAACGTGTCATTTAAGTCATGAAGTGAAGCTGAAAACACAGCAGAGCAGTCCTATAAGACATTTAAACATTTTAAATTAAATGGTGTTTCTAAGGCAATGTGTTAGGGCTGTGGTTTTAGCATTTTAGCACTCGAGCTGCTACCTTCGCTTCGGAAATCATGACACTACAGAGGTTGTCGGGGACATTAAACGTCATCACGCCGAAATGGAAAAAACTTTGCAGATAAATTTAGGGCTCTACAATGCGACCATTTCACTCGTATTATGACTGAAAAGTACATTGTGTGACTGTGAATAAACATTTATTCGCACCGGTGCGACTGACCTGTTCGAAGTTGTATAATACAATCAGAATAAGAACTACAGGAAGTCCAAATTTCATCTACACCGTTACTTTCACATTGCTTTTCATCTCCTCAGTCAACCGAACAAGCAGTTCGAGAACTCGCTCCAGCCCAGAACCATGAGAGTGGGAAATGTCTAATAGTGTAGCTATAAATATATTTAAGGAGGAGCAGACTTCAAACACTGAACAGTAAGGTTTATTGTATATGTTTAAATGGTGGAACAGGTTAACGGTTGTTTTTTTGCATACAGTCTGTAAAATTAACTGAAAATATTGCATTTAGTTTATAGGGCGGCTGTGGCTCAGTGGGTAGAGCGGGTTGTCCACTAATCCACTAACCGTGGGGTTGATGGTTCGAATCCCGTCCCGGGTGATCCCATGCCGAAGTGTCCTTGGACAAGACACTGAACCCTAAGTTGCCCCCAATGGGAACTGGTGTGATGATAACCTCCGGGTTTCAATACAAAATGATGTCATCCCTGCACCACTCTATTGGGTGATTTGTCTGTGTCTCTCCTCCTGTAAACATTATTACCTTTTCAGCATACGCCTGAATTGTTTTCATTTGATTGCATATTGTTATATTTGATGCATATTTTCATTTGGTTGATGGCATTTTATTTTTACTTATCCTATATTTTGGGTACAATTTTATTTATATTTTGCTTCTATGAGATGATGCACTTTAAGGACCAGTCTAATTTCACGCAGATTTGTACATTAGCAGGAATGTAGCACAACATGGAGGTGAGGGCAGTGGTCTGTTAATTTAAATGTGAAAGTGCAATAAAAATGTTGTCTCTAAAATAATCAAGACCTCAATATTATCTCCGGATTATCATTTTAGCCATAATCATGTAGCCCTAATGTGTGTTTTAATTTGAACAATTTGCATAAGAGACTCGATTCTGAAGAACAATCCTGAAAAGTGATTGAGTTTTGTGACGATATGGCTAAAGATATAACTTTATAGAAGCATTTCTAGGAATTACTGGTTGACAAATATGAAATATTACCCATGATTCAACAAGAGAAACGTGGATTTTTTTTAATACTGTACACTTCCTGGATCATAAATAACATCAACACCTGTGGCTGTTTCTGATTGGCTCCACACACAACATTTTTAATTGCCCCCTCAGTCTCTGTTACCAATGAGCACAGAAACGCGGTACCACATGACATCTTGAAACGAGTCTACAGAAGAAAGAAAAAGAAAAAAAAAAAACATGAGAGAAACAATGTATGGAAAGTGAATGTGAGTAAATTTTAAAGCGAGACAAATATATGCTTGTAGCGAGAAGGAACGAGCAAAAACTTTTAAAAACTAACCAGTTATCCGAATTATTTCTTTAAAAAAATTTGATATTCTCAAGAAGGAGTGAACTGTAATCCCAGCAAAGGATTCGTAAAACAACCATGTGCTTCTGAATTACATTTATTACAGGGGTCTTCAACGTTTTCCAGGCCAAGGACCCCTAAACTAATGGCGAGATGGAGTGGGGACCCCATAATTGTATATATTATTTGAAATTGTGTTATATCAAACTGGTACCAAAACTTTCGCGACCCCCATGCAGTACCTCTGCGGACCCCCTGTTGAAGACCTCCGATTTAGAGCATTGTTGAAGCGCTTTTTTTGCAGAAAATAAATAAATAAATAAAATTTAAAAGCCAGCATCACCCAGTGCCGAATTTGAATATATCTTTATATAAACCTGGATATACAGCGGGGAAAGGTTACAGCTGCAGTTTCTGCTGAGCTGAGTGTGTTTTAACGAAGCCCCACCTACTTCCTGTATGAACCGTGCCGACTTGGGCTCCACCCATCCGCGATTATTATTTTGGTCAGAATAAAATCACCTTAGTTAATTAGTTAAAACACTAAAGAGAAATGAACGTTAAAAAAAAGAGAAGTAGACGTGAACAGCGTTAGCTCCATCATACCTTAAATATTTCATCATTTTAGGTGTTTTAACTCTCGTATTCACCAGCAAAAATGTAAACACTGTTAGATTTGAATGAGTTTTTTAGTAGTAGAAGTTGTAATTTCATGTTATGCGTAAGACTACAATAACGTTTTTATCGTTCTTATACTTTATAGAAAAATGTGAAATGATGAAAATCGCTGATGTTAAACAAGATTTCCTTTTGTACATTTGAGGAAAGTTGGCTGTTTTTAAAGAAGGAGATGCGGTTGAGCGCCACAGTTCTCGCCACTCTTCAGCTCTCACACCCGCAACGTCAATCCCTTATCAACCTCAACCAACACGGCTGAGGAGCAGCGATTAACCCTGCGCTTCTGTCACCAACATGGGATTTCAGCCGACTGTGCTGTCCTTTTAACAGTTTACTCACTCACACAATACAGCTGAAACATCGATTAGTATCGATTAGTTGGTCGGCACGGGGCACATTTAATCCTTACATTACTTCTGTTCCAAAAACACACTTCTGGGAGTAAATACTAAAGTTGTGACCAAATGATGTACTGTACACTTACATTAGACGGTAGAGAACACAGTACATAGTGTGTGAATTTTATAAAGGTAATGTCTTCTCAAATGGAACACTAGCGGGCACGAGGACAAACTTATGTTTGTATCCCAAATGCTCCACTGTGTGTACGGAGCATAATTTATATATACATTTTCTATATAAAATGTATTTTATAGTATTTATGCAGTAATTTTATGGATGCATAAAAAGCACCGAATTAAATTACAGTCCTAAATTAATAATATATATTCTGGTGTGTGTGTGTGTGTTGGGTTCTTTTCTGTTTTGGACAAACAGTTGTGTAAAGTTTTCGTCTGAAGTTTACATTTGTAACACTCAGTTTGTGGATTTTATTTTAAATAAACAACAAAAAAAGGGTACTGCCCCGCCCCATCCGATTAATCAAAAAATAATCGGCCAACTTATCGATTATGAAAATAATCATTAGTTACAGCCCTAATCACCAGTAAAGCTGTAATACCAGTATCACCAGGGGGCGGGGCCGGGAAGATGTTTTCCCCTTTGCTTATGAGTGCCAGTGCAACCGTGTGCATTTCACTTTCGAATTAGCAGTACTCTGAAGTTATCCGCGAATCTGGGTTGCACAAGTCTGTACTGATTTTTAACGCACAAACGCGTCCGTTTTTACAGCGCTCTATCGAATCGAACCGCGCAGCACTCTATCAAATCAGACCACTATCGAATCGGACCACGTCGCGCATGATCGAATCGGACAGCACATTAGCGAATCGGGCCACATCCTATCGAATCGGACAGTGCATTATCGAATCGGACCACATCATGCATTATCGGACCGGAACGGATACTATCGGACCGGATCGCACACTATCGGACCGGATCGCACACTATCGGACCGGATCGCACACTATCGGATCGGGCACGTTTGCAAGCCAACAGAAGGCAGTTCTGTTTTCTGTGAACTAAATAAAACATCAACATGCCTAACTAGTTAGCGAACATGTCTAATTTATACAAACCTGGGTAAAATCTACATCACGGAACTAACTGACTAACCTTAGATATCTTACTCAAGCGCTTACTGAAGAATTTCCTATAATAGACATATTTAGCTAGCTAACTTTATTCAGGTAAAAAATAAAAATAAGGTTGTGAGACATGATTGGTCAATTATATTTTCGTTTTTAATAATAAAATCTATCTTTTAGGCTCAAAATAAAATGGCTGTAATGCTGTTATGAAATTAGTGCTGCTGAACAGACTCCTCCGTTATGTGTTTACTCGACTATACAGTTTCTACTGTGTTCTGACGTCCCATAACTGAACCCACACGCTCGCACTGAACCCACACACACAGACTGGACGAACCCACCCACGCACGTGCGCTGAACCCGCACCCTATCGGAGAGGTCCAATCCGATAATGCACGATGTGGTCCAATTCAAGAGTGTGCGGTCCGATTCGATAATGCACTGTCCAATTCGGTAAGATGTGGTACGATTCGATATAGCTGAACCCGCACCCACTCACACTGAACTCGCAACTGAATCTATGCATGCGCACGCTGAACCCGCACTGAACCCGCTGATCCCCCACGCACACGCTGAACCCCCAACCGCGCACGCACTGAACCCACACGCACTGGACCCGCACGCACCCCCACGCTGAACCCCCCCGCGCACGCACTGGACCCGCTGAACCCGCGCACGCACTGGACCCGCGCGCACACACACTGGACCCGCACATTCGCGCGCTGTGAGATTAGTATCCACGCTGAACCTCCTAAATGATAAGTCAGGAATCCCAACACAGTACAGGAAGCTAACAGATTACAATCCCATTCATGAAAACTCACCCCAGGTTTTCAGAAATGTTTAGTTGTAATTACAGCAGGTCCAAACAGGTCTGAGAGCACCAGCAGGAAACGCTTTCTAAACATGTACGCAAAATCCACACATCATCCCATTCCTGATACCGAGCTGACACCAGTGGCGGAAATAAACCCGAGTAACAGTAATTCCTTACCTTACTCAAGTACTGTATAGTAAGACTTGTACTTTACTCAGATAAACCAAACCTCCATGAGACTTTTCTATTTCTTTTCTGAGAAACTGAGTCAGATGAAAACTTTAAAAGCCCGACATAATTTATCATCTGGAAGAATTTATTTTTTCTAGAGGAATTTGGAAATTTTTTAACTTTAGCGTTGGTAAAACGCATTGAACAAAATAGAGGCTGTGTGTTGAAGTGATACCCATTTGTGACAGATTCACAAAAATATATATATATAAATAAATAAAAACAAAAATTAAAAAAAAAAAAAGTTTATTTGACTCATTTTTTTTCTTAGCGAGACGTTGATGTTTGGAGTTGGCGTTATTTATCGATCCATACAGGATGAGGCGTCTAATCTACTACATGAAAATGAATCAGCAAATTCTGAGTCAGTGCAACAGTGTAAAAGTGTAACCTTTTACATTTTGTAACTTAATTAGTTGGATTTTAGCTAGTGATTTAGCTAGTTAAATTAGATAGGTAGATGCATTTGGTAAATCAGCTAGTTCTTTGTGATTTAGCTAGTTAAATTAGATAGGTAGTTGTAAATTATCTTTGTAGGTAAATTTTGTGCTCTTGCTAACGTCTCCTAGCATTCCATCCGAAAGGTTAATTAAACATTCGTTAAGCAGAAAGATGAATCACTGGAATGCCCGTGTCAGCGGAACGTGTTCCTGATGACCGATTGCTTGGCGAACTAGCGCGTCATGCAGCTTTGGTGCAGGATGAACTCACGGTTGGTTAAAAATATTACATTTTTACTCCGGAACACACGAGTAGGTTTAAATGTTCAGACAAGCAGATTTTTTTACTTCATATTTGTCAGACTCTATAACAATATATATTTCCTTTAATAGCAGGTGGAGTTTTGCGATTCTGAATACCAGACTGATACCCTGGCCAAAAATACACACAACTCTCAAAAACGAGAAAACCAACAGGAAAGATGATAGGAAGTGGAGTTTCCTGGTTGGTGGACGAGTGAAGCGAGCGTTATCTCCACAGACATCACAACACTAATGTGTTCAATCTCCACAGCGTGGGTCTTGTTTTAAAACCGACCCTTTTCCTTCGTTGTGTGTTTCTAATTTGGTAATAATAATAATAATAATAATAATAATAATGTTCAGAAGAAGAAAAAAAGTTTGTTGTTTCCACTAAATCCTAGTAAATTGTTTTCTAATTTCACACCCTCCATGATGCTTAAGGATTTACAGAAAATATAAAACAATCGCGTCACGTTTGCTCCTCCACCCGAGCGTCACCGCGTCAGCTCACACTCCAGCCGAACTGTGATCATGACTAGCGACCAGCTAGCATGATAATTAGCATTCTGTTCTGATCTACATGTTCAGATGTCACCTAAAATACGTCACATTGCAGGGAGGGAAACGTGTCCCAAATGTTGTTTGTTATATTTAATGACCTGGTGTTCTGTATCTAAACTGCTCTCAGGTTTATCAGGTCCGACTACTAGTGATGGGGGTGAGCGAGACAGCTGACTCACCCATCTTACCAGATTTAAAAAAAAAAAAAAAAAACCCAAACAAACAAATAAATATTCTGACCCAAACCCATTATTTCCACTCTGCTGCACTGATTACCTGGACACGCCCTTCCCTAACCTGACAGCAGAGTTCCTGTTACCATTATTATCCTATAACAGCAAGTCCCGAGTGTTTTATTCCTCTTACACTACAGCAATCTGCCAACCATTACAACTTTCTTCAATTAACAGACATATTTTTATCCGTTTATAGTTACATTTATTGTAATCTATCCGGTTACTTCCTGTTCTTACTCGCGTTATAGCAGTTCCCTCACCTCGCTTTTACATTCTCTTCGACAAAAAAACAAATACGCAGCTTGGCACGTTACCTAGAAACCACAAAGAAGCGTAAATTCCTCTGTCCTGAAGACGTCGTTAAAACCTAGAAAAAAAAAAGTTTACCTCTGCCACGTCTTCTATAAACGCTACATAAACATTCCCTTACCGCCATACAAGTCCCTGTAAATGAGCTGTTGCTATAGAAACGATAACAAATGAATATAAAACAAACATTAGCTTCACTATCGTATGTTATAGAAAACTAATCAACACCACCTCACTCTTCACGATCACAAACAGGTGCCCAAGAATACAGGAGTGTCTAATAAAGTGTCAGGTTAAACTCCACAGTAACACTGGTCTATTATCTTATATATCTTTAAAATGGTTTGACTTTCCTTGGTTATTAAAGTAAGCGTTCAATAATAAAAGTCTATTAAAGACAAAGCTTAAGTGCCAGTCTGAAAGAATATGTTCGTAATGGAAATATCGCGAGATTTGTATCTAACGTATCAATGCAAGTCTCGCGATATGATATTCCTGTCCAAACCGCACACCTTACTTGGCTCACCACATTGCGATCATACTTTGGGTGCCAGGCTTTATGACAACACTAATGTAGTTAGACTGGTTTGGATGGTGTTTGATACAAATAACAGCTTGATTTTAAACTAAACTCACCTTATAAACTTTCCCGAACGCTCCATCGCCCAGCTCTCCTACAATCTCCCACACCTCATTCGGGTTCAGGTTCCGATGGACGTGTTCGTACTGCTTCACTCTCCTCTTGTCAGTCGGGAGACGGAAGATTTTGCCGAACAACGACATGTTGAATTTTGTTAGGAGAGGAACAATTTACGCGTTTAAAGACGAGACCCAGCTTTTTTTTTTTGTTTTTTTGCCAGCGCGTGTTTGTGCGCGCGCGTATTGAGAGGTAAAAAAAAGTTCCCTCACAGAATTATTATGAATTTAATTATTTTTTTTTTTACAAAATCACAAAACTCGCTTTATCCGATATTCCAGTGTGTGACAGCAAACCTCATCTTCCCGGATGAAGTTTAAAAAAAACAGTTTTAAAAACGCGGCGTCAGATAACGAAAACTAAGATAATTAAACACGGCGCTATTCGAGAGAAACGAGCTAAAATGCTAAAGAAGTCATCCTGAGGCGCACGCGACCGTCAACGAACTTTTTGCGCCCACCTGTAAAAGGACTGAAGCTCGCGCTGTAGAACTCTCCACAAGTCCGGCACGCGGCCCCGCCCATTCTCTACAAGCCACGCCCCTATTTTGTGTACGCAGCTACAAGCGTTAGCATGGGATTTGTAGTTTTATTCACGTTTTTTTTTTAAAGAGCATCACGTTTGTTTGACAATCTATCCAACTATTTAAAGAATTAGTCTTTATATGTTTTTTCTTTCATTTTTTTTATCAACTTTACAGATGCAGAACTCAAAACCAGCTACACATTGCACATCATATACAACACTTCTCCTGGATTTATTGGATCAAAGTTGGCATTTTTCATATTTAAATTGATTAATGATTAGATCAGTTAGTGAACGTCCTATGAGAAACATAGCAGTGTGACGTAAACTGAGTAATCAGGGTTAGAACTTGGGTTCTTAAACGGGTTCTTTGCATAATAACGGGTACTTAGCTTGCTGAAAGGGTTCTAGATTGAAACTGATTCTACTTTTAAACAGAATTTTTTTTTTACGGTTGTGATTTACATCACTGTAATGAAAGTTGTTGTTGTTGTTGTTGTTGTTGTTGTTGTTGTTGTTTTTAAAAGGCCTCCAGGACTTCAACTTCACAGACCAGCAGTGAGAACTATGGCTGCTGTAGAGAGACTACTGAAGAACCCTTGAATGTTCTAGATTTGTGCTTGTGTTTAATAACCAAATATTCACTATATACAAAATAATAGTTGGTAATATCTCCACCATCATCACTTCATTAATAAAATGCCAATAATATGGATATAAGCTTACATCGTGAACCTTGAACAGGAACCTATTTGGAAAACCTCAGTTCTACAACCACTTTGTGAAAAATAATTCAGGATGTTTTACACCTCTGGATATTTATGGAAGGTTTCAGAATCTTTCTAAAAACAAATTCTCATTTCTGGTTATTTTAAATGATTACTTTTCATTTAGAGGTCATCAGTCATTTAAACGGTTAGTTTTTGGTGAGAATTAAGAAAACCTCAGCATCCTAATGAAATCAGGAATAAACTAAATTTAAAAACACAAACGGAACTTTATAAAGTTGTGATGAATGTATTGGTGCTGGAGAACACCTTGCACAATATCGCCACCTTGTGATCATCAGACATAAGCGGGGGGTCTCACAATTTTTCTGAAATATTTTAAAAATATTTATTTTAGAAAATGCTTTAAAATAGTAGCAGAAATTTTTACAACGTCACATTAAATGCATTAAATATATAATATTTAATGACCCTCAATTATATAATATTAAATATACAATATATTGAAGCATCAGACTGTTAGAAATAAAATGTAAGTAAGTAAATGAAAATAAGTAGAACTATCTTTTTAGATAAACGTGTATGCCAGAACACCCACCACACACCAGCTATTAGTGGAGAGGAGAGATTGATGTAGCCAGTTCAGAGATGGAGATTATTAGGGGGTGATAGAGAAGGGCCAAGTGGGGATTTGGACAGGATTTAGGACACCTGGGTTATACCCTACTCTTTACCATAAGTGTCCTGGGATTTTTAATGACCACAGAGAGTCAGGACCTCGGTTTAACGTCTCAACTAAAAGACAGCGATGCTTTTACAGTATAGTGTCTCCGTCACTATACCCCACACAGATCAAAGGTTGAGCACCCCATGCTGACCTCACTAATACCACTTCCAGCAGCAACCTTAGTTTTCACCAGTAGGTCTCCTATCCAGGTACTGGCCAGCATCAACACTGCTTAACTTCAGTAGGATACAAGGCGAGAACCTCAGGGAGATATGGCTCTGCCACATCAGCATAGCTACAGTTCCTCAGGATATGATTATGTAATCAGTAGAACTTCAGTGATGTGTTGAGCTTTACACATTCCTCAAATCTCACATTCATAGGTAATGATGTCACATCTGAATTTAATTTAGTTTATCTCAGCACTTCCCAAAGCGGCTCCATTTGCCAACAAAACCTGAAAAATCACTTCCAAGATCTAAAACTAACAGATGATGCATTCTCAGAGGTGATATCCATTTCTTAACAAACATGACTAAGACTGATAGGAATGCAGCATTTAACAAAAGAAGGAATGTGTCTGTGTGTGTGTGTGTATGTGTGTGTGTGTGTGTGTGTGTGTGTAATCTCTCTTAACCGTTTATACAAAAATAACATACACTTCACAAGATTTTCATAATAATAATACGTAATACTACATGATCATGTGAAGGTCCATTTCACCATGTCATGCCCTATAATGTGCACTTGTGAACTGCAATAAATGCACGTCACATCGTATGAACAATATATGATCACGTGAAAATTAAATCACGTGCTCTATGTGTGGAAAATGAACATGTAGAAGCTCCACAACTTCTTAAACCTCCTCCTCCTCCTTCATCATCCTCCTGATTCCTGATGATTTTGATGAGAAAATGAGAAGCAAAAGCTACCAATCCTTCATTATACCTGGTCTACTACACTTCCTACACGTCATTATCACGCTTCCGTTCCTCTTTCATTGTCACATTTTTTCTCTTCTTTCAATAGAAGCGATACTGCAGATTATCTTGTCCAGCACTCCAGCCACCTTCCCGCTGGATCATCTCACAAGACCTCCTGTCCTTCATTTCTTCCATTATAAATGACTCCATAGCATCTGGTCATGTATTGTTCCTTCGAGACAGCAAGGGTTATTCTCATCATGAAGAAATGCACTCTGGATCCCTCGGACATCAGCAATTACCAACCAAGCAATTATCAGTTTTATCTGTTCTTTATAAAATCCACATCTGCTCCATAAAGACATTCCACTGGTGTTCCCCAAGGCTCAGAGCTTGGTACTCTTTTGTTCTCCCTCTATGCTCAATGTCATATCTTCAAATTGGTTTTCATAACACTGCTATGCTGAAACTCTCCTTTCTTCCCTCAGAGACTCAGATTTCTGCTCAGATCTTAGTATGTTTGACAGGCATCTCATCATGGATGTCTGAGCTGCTCTGTTGTACATCCCTGGTCCTGTATTTCCATGTCAAGATCTTGCCACTGCAGGCAACCTCCAGGTAGTTCTGGTCAACCAACTGTCCTTCTCGCCTCACAATTACAAACTGACTCGCTCATGCAGGTTTCTCCTTTACATCAGAAAGATTTGTCTATTGCTATCTACAGAGGCTGTTCGGGTGCTTGTTTAGTTCCTTATCATTTCAAAACCGAACTACCGCATGTCGCTCTTGGCAGGTCTACCCCTACGCTCCACACCATCCCATTGCTACTCTCTCTTTATGGACTTCCTGTAGCTTCTGCATGAGATTTAAAACACTGATGCTCACACATAAAGCCAAAAACAGACCAGTGACCACCTACCTTAAAGCATTTATTACACCCCACACTGCACCACGCTCCTTTCAGTTGGACCCACCATCTCTCAAGATACAAGGAAGCATCAAGGATCTTCTGTGTTCTCGAAAATGAACTTCCCCTGGCTGTAGCCAGTGGTCACCTACCCTGTTGATCTGGAGATCTATCTTCCTGGCTTTAACAGCAACCATAATTGTGCCCACCTGACCATTTAATCCTTGCCTTAAGAGGTTCTTTATCAACTAAAACAGGTGTGTTACACTTTGCTTGGAGATGAAACTTGCAGGAAGGTAGATCTCATTGAAGAAGGTTGGTGATCACCGCTGTAGACTAAAGACCTAGCTTTTCACTAAACACTCAAATGAGCACAGAATTGATGTATTATTAAAAAAACACCCCCAATCTTCCTACTCACCTCCCCAGCAGGGTTTTCAGACTGATGGTACTCCTGAATCAAGTGAAGTGTCTGAAACCCACATGTATGATTCATGTGATCATTCACATTTGAAGTTCAGGTGACTTTTCTATAAAGCTAAGTCAGTTTTCCTTTCCCAGCATGTGTTGAGATGAACCACAGTGTGTATGTTTATGTGGAGTATCGTCACTAGATGGCACTGAACACTCACAGGTTCCTGCTATCTGAAATACAAAAACATCTCTGCAGACCATGAGGCAGGGGAATTTAAAACTTGTAGTTTAAGATTCTCTCAAGGCCAAGTAAAGCCTGCAGAAGAAAATATTCCAGCAGACAAGGACATGAAGAAACAAAATACTTGAGGAACCTGTAAGTGAAAAGAATATAAACTAACGCTGGTTTGTATGAGTGCTGGAACAAAAATGTAAAAATTTTGGTCAAAAATTTTTGGTCAAGGGTTCCTAGTTTGCTCCTGAGCTCAGGTTACTGTCTGTGCAGAGTTACTAATGTTTGTTCTCCCCAAATCCATGTGGGTTTCCTCAGGTTTCTCTGGTTTCATCTAAAAAAAATAATAAATCATGGCGCAAGTTGGATTAGCGACTGTAAATTGCTCTCTAGGTGTGAATAAGTGTGTGAGTGTGTGTAGTGATGTACTGGAATCCCATTCAGAGTGTAATCTGAGCAAGATACACACTCCATGCTTAATGCACACACACGTGACATTGAGGATACACACATACTTGTAGTAAGAAGCCTCTAATGAGAAAATACTGCACTGTATATACGCAGGAGTCATTTATTCAACACAATTACTAAACTGTTAAACCAAAAATATTCTCTATAGACTGCTATAGACAGCAAGAGTACAAACAAAAGCAGCGTCAGGAGCTATTTGGAAAAAGTAAGCTGTTTGCAAACGCAGGTAAAGCCGGAAAAGAGCTGTGTGAGCACGACACATCTAATCTGATTGAGTAAGCAGCAGTTGCCAACTCTCTAATGGCGATCTGGCTTAAAGATTAAGGTTCTGCATCTGAACGATGATCTCGCTCACGTAAGATGGATGAATTCTGGAGGGGATTCATTCCAGAGCCGTCGGCCGTAAGCAGATTTCCCACCAGGCAGTTTCCATGACCTTTGAGCCATGCAATTTAGAAACGCACACTTACAGTACAAGCGTGTGTTTTGTGAAGCAGTGATCTCTCAATGTTCAATTCATGCCGTAGTGAGCAAACAGAGTAAAACCTTAAACTAATATATTTCCTCTGTACAGTGGAATAGTTTAAAATGTATATGCATATAGATTATATAGTACACTGTAGGTATGAAAATACATAAAAAATTTTAAGGAAGTACCTTCTGGAGCTCATTCTTCCCATGTGGCATGCAATCAGTTGTGTGCAAAAGTTTGTGCACCCTTAAGACCCAACAGTCCAGGCAGAAGAAAGTCATTTATTTCAACATGACAGTTTTATTAGGTTCCACAGATGTTTCTTTTATAATCAAAATGTAAAAAAAAAAAAAAAACCCAAAAAAAGGGTCAAATATCGTGCGTAAGATATTACTGCACTCTTCTAGCTGAATAAATACATTCGATCATCTCCGTTATAATATTCCAATTGAAAATAATGTCCATGTCCCTGTTAATAAGCAAACATGTCAGTTTAGTTGCATGCTTAAACAGGATGAGCAAATTCCCATGTGGAATGAAAAATAAAGTGTTAAATAAATACCCACAGAATAGAATTAACTTCTGCAGTTTTGAATTAAGTCTTAGAGCATAAATTAAAATCATCCTGGTCCCTCAAGACTTCCTTTTTTATGTGGGGAAAGCTCTCTCTCCCTCTCTCTCTCTTTCTCTCTCTCTCTTTCTCTCTCTCTTTCTCTCTCTCTCCCTCTCTCTCTCTCTCTCTCTCTCTCTCAAAAAATATATATATATAAAAAAACAGTATTGGTACTCAGGCCAGTGTGTTGTTATGCTTACAATCGCTCCAATCTGGCAACCCTGAGCATTTTTATTTTTTGTACGAACACTTGGTAAAATCCGAGGAGTCACTGAGGAGCATCTCATCTTTCTTCTCAGCATCTTTTCTCCTCTTCCTCCGCCTTCATCATCACCATCATCATCTCTGAAATCCGAGGTGAGTTGTGTGATGTGTGAGGTTTCTCGGGTTTCATTGTGTTTAGGAATGATCTCGGCTCTGTCATTGACTGTCCTCAGCTTCAGCACTGCGGCTTTCACTGGGACACTTTATTTAAACCTGCTTCCTCTCTGGACTGAGCTTCTCACTCAATAAACACTGACGAGTTTTACACCGCTGTGACATTTACACCTCTTTAATTATAATTTATGACTTATCTGGTGGAAGTTATAAATCAAGTCGGTCTTACCTGCACAATGAAACAAGTTCTGACTTCATGCAGAAAGGGGAAAAAAAACTTTGAGGCTTTTTTATTACATATTTGATCATATTATTTATTTTGCACATTTGTTTCTATTTATTCTAAGTTATATAAATATCCGACACAGCCTAATTAACTGATGCTAATAATAATTAATGCACTGCAATTAAATGTCCGATTAAAGGTTGCACGAGCTGATCTGTTGAGTTTACGGGCCAATCACGTACTCCGATGCGCACAGTGTTGCCAGATTGGGAATAAATCTCCATAAATCTAGGCCGTACTTATCACTATGCTGTATTTAATTCTGAAAACTTGAAGTTTTCAGACATCGTCATGGAAGAGGAGTTTACGCTTCTTTTTGCGGTTTCTCGGTACATGACAAGCCAAGAATTTTTGTCTTATTAACTTTGAGAGAGAGAATAAAGAGAGAGCTGGTGAAGTAACTACTGTCTATAGCTGCTGTAATGAAAGTGAGAACACTCATAACACTGCCTTTCTGCAGCACTCATGTAGCTATAAATGGAAACATAGAATGACATATTCTTTAATAAATAGAAAAAAAAGTTGGAAAATTGCTGAGGTATAAGAGCCATAAATCACTTGGGGTCGTGCTGTTATAGGGAAATAGTAACTCAGTTTCATAACACCACTCTGTCACTCAGTGTTTTACCATAACACACAAATCACTGTGTTTTATTCCTAAAATACATTTTTAAAGATACACAGCCACCTAATTTTGTCACACATTTTCCACAACCTGGCAATCCTGTCTGATTGTATAATGAATTGCGCAAGATTTAAACTGCAATTAGAAGGGTCGTAGAGTCAAATCTGGCAACCCGCCACTACTGTCGCAGGTCCTCATATAATACAAATATTATGTTTATGGGCGTTTTATGTCTTATTAACTCATACCTCATAATGGAGTAACACACACTACCTGTCCGTGTAGAAATATATACGTGAAATTATTATAAAATCATTATTTTATTTATTTAAATAGGAACAACTTAAATATGGCGGTTTTTAAAGCCACAATTACTTTTACCATTTTTTCCTTATTTCTTTATGACCATTAGCTATCTTTTTTATCACTTTATCCATCTACAAGCTGTTATGTAATATGTTATAATTTCCTTCTAATTATTAAAATAATGTATATCAAAGCAATATGATATCACCGACAGATTAAAACTCGGTTCTTTGAGTCGACTCTTCTGGTGAACTCGCATATGTAGTGCAAAAAAAGTTAGGTTCAATTAATTATAAGGTAAAGTAACATTTCATTAAATAACACTAGGTATAGTGAGACAAAGACGAATAATCACTGATCAAATATTGGGAACTTTGTCAGGTCTAGAATAAAGATGTCAGTGAGCCGTTTGGGAGTCGAAAGATTCGTAGCGTTACAGTGAACTGAGGCAAATGATCTGACTCACTGAAAAGAATCGGTATTCCTATCATCAGAACACCCTGCACCTCCATCAGATTAATTACTGTTTGGCTGTTATAATCCCCAGAGTATTTGCATGTTTCACTTTGTGTATTTTGTGAAATGTCCCGCTCTTTTGTTTTTTTAGCGAGTCGAATCACTCGGCTCAATTCACCAATACGAGCCGACTCTTTTGACTCCCAAACGACTCATTGCTTAAATTGCCACAGTTGTTGACTTTCTGTTCAATGAAACCTTACTCTTACGCTATGATATTTTGCATTATGTTTGTTATTAAGTTTGTGTAAATAAAGGAAAAAGCAGTTCTGAAATACAGTAAGCATTTGTGAATATTTGTTTTTAATTTTATTAAGGAAGAATATGAAGAGGATTTCTGTACCTTTACCCATTTATTCATATATTCACATCTGTAATAAACCATCTATGGTCACAGTTTCATTATTAAATAAACAATGACAACACCAATACAAACAGTTTTTCAGAAATGACTTGAAATGATTCCATAAAGAGTCGTCTCAAAGGGGGATACTAGGGATGCTAAGGATTGGTGGAAATACTCCTGAATTGCTAGGTGTGTGTGCCTGTGTGTGTGGGAGGAGCATCTGGCTCTCATCATCGTCATCATCATCATCATCTTCA
>JAFFST010054007.1:8728-19223 GCA_022414735.1 Noturus placidus
GTTTGAAATATCCAATAAATTTGGTTCCACTTCATGATTGTGTCCCACCTGTTGTTGATTCTTCTCAAAAAATTACAGTTTTATATCTTTATGTTTGAGGCCTGAAACATGGCAAAAGGTCGAACAGTTCAAGGGGGCCGAATACTTTCGCAAGGCACTGTATATACACATACAGTATATAGATAGAGGATGTATATATCCATCCTCTACCATTTACTTGTGCCTGATGCCTCCTGGGATGGGCTCTAGGCTCCCCGTGACCCCGATGCCCTCATCACAATCCCAGGGGGCAGGGATTTTCAAAAAACAGGGATTTTGCAAATTTCCAAAAAACATTGGTTTATATGTAAAGAAAATGTATTTTAATATAAAATCAAAAGCATCATACTTAATATTTCCAGGATTTAAAACGAGTGATAATGATTAATCAAAATTTGTTCAGAAATTAAGCCAATTTTCAGCATCCCCAATTTTTGAGGACAAATCCAAATTATGCATTTGTAATATTTTAATGACAATATTTTGGTACAACATATTATACTTTACACAAATAATGATAATGCAATGTAATAAAAAAGAAAATGATAATGGAATATAATAAAAATACACAAAAGCAGATTTTTCTGAAATCTAGATTTAATTACATCCATATAGATCATATTTTCCTCATACAGCTCGTCAAACATAAGCTACATATCCATCCACACAAACACGTCTTTCACGCTCTGCTCACAACAGTGAACTTCAGACATGTCACAAAAATTTTTCTAATAAAGTGAGACCATACAGAAGACATGCAGAAAATATCAACCAAACCATCAAAGAGCGGTTGTTTCTGATAAAGGCCAACTGGGTCATGCCAAAATAAACGAAAAATAAAGATCAAAAGCAAAATACACAAAGACTGTGCTCAGTAAAACACATTAAAATGATTACACTTTTTTTTTTTTTTAGCACTGAAAGCTGGTTTCTCTGTTACATTTCATTACATTCAATTTGCCCTGTAATATCTCAAATGTTTTAAAAAAATGCAAAGTGAAACCGCACATTTATTGGGTGTTTAGCTTAATTTCCTGGGTAAGGCCTGACAAACAGAATGAGCGAGGAGACAGACAAAAACACAAATAAGCAGTCTGTCAGAATGTGCAGGACAGGACCAACTTAATATGCATAAAAATAAACTCACTAATTTAAGTATCTCCTGTGTGGCAATAGTACACTAATATACACTCGGACTTAAAAACAAAAACAAAACAAACAAACAGTATTTGGAGAGCATTTTAACTGACAATAGAAAGAAAAAAAAAAGCAAAACACTGACAGGTTCTGACTATTGTTATGCTAGAAAGGATGTGCATAACGCAAGGCTGTAGAAAAAGTGATGGAAAGATACAGCTGCATTCGGCGAGACTAGTTCACTTGCCAATAAACACCACTGTAATTTAAGTCTTTTTCACTGAAAACATTAGATATGGTCTCAAACTGTAAATGTCAATGTGATAACACAATACATCACTTTAGCAACAGTGACAGGTGTTTTGAAGATTTTACATTCATCATTGCTTTTCCACTTGAACCCAACACATATGTTAAACTACATTTTCACTAGATCTGCAGTTAAAAACAGTTACTTACAATTTTACGTTTCTGCTTTACATTATAAAAGAATCCATGGCAAATGAGGCAGGATATAAAATAATTAAAATGTGGACAACTCCATTTTCAGGTTTCAAACAACTACCTGCATTTGAAGAGTCACTGTGGCAATTGAAGGGTCATTTCCATGACATAGGAAGGTCTATGTCAGGGAAAGAGAAAATGAAAAGAGAAAATGTAAGCTGTGATACTCCATTTACAAGTAATTGGACAACAGGAAACGTGGGCCAATCCAAGAACATGATGATGTCGGTACCAACAAGAAAGTTAAGCTTATTGTTAAGCTTATTGTTGTGGAGCCAGTGTGTAGCCTCCATCCCTGAATCTATAGGTCAAAACTAAGACCAGTTACTGTATTACAAAAAAGATTTTCATTTTTTCCATGTCCATATAAAAATGCCACATAAAAATAATGATTGTGTGCAGTACACGTTAGTGCAATTCCTTTAGTTATTTTCTTTTCATAAAAAAACCTCTTTGTTCTTCTAATTGGCACTTCGTGAAAGTTACAACCACCAGTGGGAACCACTCTTTCACCATAAACAAAGACAAGATCAAGTTGTTGTATGCTTAGATAGGGCAGGATGTCTGACAGGCAAGGAGGCAAACAACTGAGATATTAATATTTAATATAATTAAGAGAGTTTACAAAGACAATTTTAGGATATATCAATAAGAGCTCTGATGAGTGAAATCATAGAGATAGTTTAGAGCTGGGGAAAACAACACCCCTGCTTGTTTATTTGTGTGTGTGTGTGTGTGTGTGTGTGTGTGTGTGTGTGTGTGTGTGTACACACACAAGTGTACAGTCATCATTTGTAGCTGAGTTGGTCTGACAGGCAGCAGAAAAAGAAAGAGAGGGTGTGAGAAGAGCTAGCACAGTGGAATATATGGCACTGTCTACATTTAAAGAGGTATCAAACAGTACTTGCCAGGAAAAGCTCCATCACCTTTTAAATCTGTGGCCATTCTTAGATGTCAAAAGATAGAGAAATACACTTTTAGGCTGAGACTCTGGTCTCGATTTTAGTTTTGGACTAAATAGTGGCCACTCACTATTGAAAGTCCTGTTTGGTCAGTGAGTAGAATGAACAGGCATGCTCATAACCAATTCATAAGATCACAGTGAAGTAAATCTATTATCTACAAACCACATTCTACAGTGAGCTGTACCTGTCAACATGCTCACCTTTAAATTAACACTGTAGTTCACTACAAAAATACCAGTCTATCAAAAAATAACAGAGATGGTTTCACTTTGTATGACAAGGATAAAATAGCTGGTGCAAAATTGATCAGAAAATGAACCAGAGCTTTTATAAAGACTAATTTCTATTTTCTCTATAACAAACTTATGAGAGAATTCCGATAAGGTGCATCATATCTATTTAGACATGTAGGGGGAGAATATAGTAGATGCTAACAGGTGTAATGATTTGACTAAAGCAATAGAACATTTCTTTTCATGGTTAAAGCTACATGAAACTTATGAGCATCATTTGCTCCCTCATCATGATAGCCATGACCTCAATAAGTTTCAGGAAGATGGTTTTATCGGTTTTGTCTGTGTAAAAATACAAATTGAAAATGAAATAAAGCCTAAACTCCAGAGAGAGCAGAATTCTGGACATATTCTGATTGAGACTCTTCAACTTTGGTTAAAGAAATTAAACTGATGAGTTTAGCCCTGCTTAAACAGTTCAATATAAAATGGACTGTATAAAGTCTACCATTGAATAGTGATTAGAAATTGTCCAAAAAAAACCCTTCACAGAAATTTGCTGCTTACAAATAGTGTGTGTATATGTATATATAAAGCTGCATTCGCTAGGTATTTTTTCAGAATGTTTTTCTTGCCTGCAAAAGAACAAAAAAAAAAAAAAAAAACACTTGCTTCAGAGTAGTGCAGCAAAAGCTAATACATATTGTATTTTTTTTTTTTTGCTTTCTTATCTTTTCCCCCAATGTTTCACAAGAGTAAAATGTGTTCACTGTTTGCTGTGGTGGGCAGGACACAAAACAGCTCACTTGCTAGAAAAGCCCTTACCCAATTTTGAGAGTCCTCAAGGAATGGAATCCTTTATGGTGCACAAGAAGGGGTCAACAATGAGTCAGTGATTCAGACACTGATGTTAGAAGAGCCCGTTATGTTTGTAAGAGAAAGGGTAAAATCAGTCAGTGAAGCGCTGACAGGCTTTCTTCCAGCGGCATGCCGTGCACCACAGATCTTTCTTCTCCATTCCATACACTTTGCGACACTTCTTCGCTTCTCCCCGGGGTTTTCTGGGTAATAGGAATTAGAATAAGTATTAGTGACATTAATAAAACAGACCTGCAAACTCACAAGACATGAAAAAGGTCTGGCGGCATCCTCCCCCAAAATAAAATTGTGATTTAGTGTAAATGAAGCATACTGGTGCACTCTGACAAAAAAATAAAGGGAAAAGACAAAATTTGTTCAATTAGAAAAAAAAAATTTATTGACACCACTTCATTTGAACTTTCTCGCATACAAGCCACAACTTGCTTGTCAAAAAGTTTATTTCTTCATTCTTTTGGCCTGCGCAAGTCTTTCAAGTGCCCGTTTTCACTGCTTTGCAATGTGCCTCTTTCTTGCAACATGTTCTTCCTCTTCGGCTTCAAGCCTTTCCTCTGCAGCACTTGTAGATGGCGGACAATCAAACTCCATCTTCCTCTATCGGAGTCTGTGCAACTTCTTTTGTCGCTGGGCCTTGTTTCTTGATCCTGTCGAATTGATGTTGCCGGACAACCTCCTGTCTACTGCCCCGACACACTTGACTTACAAACTGACAAAGTAACTTGATTTGGCAAGTTAACATTACTGTAGCACCTAGTTACCTAAGGTTAAGTTAGTCAGCAAACTTACCTCAGAATTGTAGTAACGCACAAAGCTGTCCATGGAAAAGAAGACGATTCCATTATCTTGATTCTGATTGGGCAAAAGATGCGAGGTGCCGGACCAAAGATGTTTTATTGGGAAAAAGATCATGACTGCTCGAGAGACATCTGTGGTCTCACTCCAGTGTAGGCATGAGATATTGACTGTATGATATCCTTAACCAAAAATATCACAGATTCACGGTATCGTGCTCTAATGTGTTATTTTTATGTCTGGTAAAAACAGCTTTTTTTTCCCCACTGAACACAATATATTTTATTTTTAAGCAACATATAGAATATTTGGAACAGTAGCAAACATGTATGTCAGGTTAAATAATTATAAAATAATATATAATAATGCTATAAAATCGATTGTTATTTCAGTGTTGATGCACATATACACAGAGAGAGAGACAGAGAGAGAGCAAGTGAGTGTGTCTCTCACACACACACACACACGGTCTTTTTCCGTACAACACACAAACTGTAAAGCCACCAGCGAGCCAGCAGTTTTTTGTTTAAATGTCATTATTTTTAACAGATTTACACAATGGTAGAAGACTTAAACAAAAGTATAAATGTGATACCAGCTAAATTTAATTATTGTACTAAATTGCACATACATAGAACTCCGCTGTTCACTGCTCTGTGCAGAAACATGGGGTGGGGCGGGGGACTAGCTTATGTTAGCTAGTTAATTAACCATGTTATCTGCCTCGGCAGCAAGCCAATAGTATTGATTTCACCAGTGCTAAACACGCTAACTCTCTTAGCTTGTTGCAAATGTTCATTTCAAGACAGTGTTATCCCTGTAGGTGGGATATCATATTTGACGTATTGCCTCCTCTAGCAGCCACTCTTCTTAAACACGTCTTACAAGTTGGATGTCCTTCCTCATCCAAACCATGGCCGTCTGAATGTTTTTGGTACCCGAAAAATACCCATACAGCAGACTTTGTCTTTTTCGACGGGGAAAACAGTTCCAGGGGTTCACCTGCTTCGGCCATCCTACACACAGGTGACTGACAGCTCGCACCAACTGGAAGGGGAGGGGTCGTGTTACTCTCTATGCTGTACACAACCTGAGGGATTACTGCACTTTCCGTCTTTGAAACAAGAGACATAATATTTTGGGGGTTTTTTTTAAACAGCTCAAACCGCAGGAACTGTATAAAGGAAAACTTTTGTGGTTTTGAAACCGTGACTTTTTCAAACCGTGGCATACCTTGAAACCGGTAATCGGCCATGCCTACTCGATTGTATGGGAAATTAGTCCACTTCCGATTCTTGTGAAGTTAATTGGGCTTGCAATTGAACTCTTTGTCATGTTGCTTAAACCATTCCTAAACAGATTTTGCAGTGTGCCAAATTGCACTATCCTGTTGAAAGAGGCCACTGCCATTAGGGAATACCATTGCATTGAAGAGGTTGCACTTGGTCAGCAAGAAAGTTTAATTAGGTGGTACATGTCAAAGTAACATCCACATGAATGCCAGGGCCCAAGATTTCCCAGCAGAACATTGCACAAAGCATCACACTGCCTTCGCTAGCTTGTTTTCTTCCTATAGTGCATCCTGGAGCAATGTCTTCCCTAGGTAAGCAATGTATATGCACCTGGCTATCCATATGATGTAAAAGAAAACGTGATTCATCTGACCAAGCCACCTTCTTCCATTGCTCCATGGTCTAGTTATGATGCTCACATACCCACTCTAAGTGCTTTTGGTGGTGGACATGGGTCAGCATTGGCACTCTGACTCGTCTGCGGCTATGCAGCCCCATATGCTGTAAGCTGCGATGCACTGTGTGTTCTGACACTTTTCTATCATAGCTAGCATTATCGTTTTCAGCAATTTGTGCTACAGTAGCTTTTCTGTCCAATCATACCAGACAGGCTAGCCTTCGCTCACCACGTTCAACGGTTGTCCTTCCTTGGACCATTAAACAGGTATTGGCCACTGCATACTTGGAACACCCTAAAAGACGTGCCATTTTGGAGATGCAGACATCTAACCATCACAATTTGGCCCTTGTCAAAGTCACTCAGATCCTTACACTTACCCATTTTTCCTGCTTCCAACACATTAACTTTGAGAACTGACTGTTCAACTGTGGCCTAATACCCCACCCCTTGACAGGTGTCATTGTAACGAGATAATCAATGTTATTTACGTCACCTGTCAGTGGTTTTAATGTTATGGCTGATCATTGAGAACACACACACACACACTGTACCTGGTTCCGGTGCTGGGTTTGGGTGTAGATATGGTGGTGGTTTGTGTCTTGCCAACAGCATGTGTGACAGGCTGTCTCTTCTCCCCAGTGCTCAAAATGCTGACATGATTTACTGCACCCTGCAAGAAGCAAAGTTTAAATGTGACCCAACTGTGAAGCAAATCCACTAATATGTACAAAAAAGACATCAGTTTTTCCTGTATTTTATAGTATTTTACAACAAAATGTTATTTTAACCCCGAATTCTGATTTTTTCATATATAACAAGTATGATCTGATACAATAACAGTTCAGGTTCTGCAGCTTTGATTCACAATTTTCTCAAAAAAAAAAAAAAAACCCACCCCACAAGTCTGTTAAAGAGAACCCCGACTGTGAAAACTTGTATGGCTTATTAGATTGATGCTGACATCTTCTATATAAACCTGCTATACAAAAACACTCTAGATGTCAGTTAATAAATAAATAAATAAGTAAAATAACAAATAAAAATCCTTGCACACGTAGGCCGCCATTGCTTTTTACGCCACAATGCATTCTGGGTAGCAATGTCAAATGGTTGCAACGGTCTTGATTCTCCAGCAACCTCTTCAGCATTTTCAATTTGAACCCAAGCGCAACATAAGCGAGGAGGCTAATATAGAGGACATTACTCAAATTGTACATAAAAATGAAGATGATCAGAGAGGTGAGGAGGCGAGAGTGGGGCAAAATCAATGGTGTCTGTGTAGCAACTGCACGTTGATGCCACCCGAGAGCGTTTGTTGTTCATTGTAAACATATGGATTAAACTATCATTTTATGATGAAACATATTCTAATATAAATAATTTTAGAGATCATCAGCCATCTCTCCATCATATACTTTATCCTGCTAAAATTCTGACAGCTCGCCAGCGTGCTTTCGCCATGTTATGAGCAAATCTGAGCTTTCAAAAAATATGAGTACCTTCGTGCACACAGAATCTGTGTAGATAGCTAAGATTCTTGTGAATCGATTGATATAAACCGTTTCAAGATACAATCAAACAGCAGCTACAATCAACGTCTCTGTCAGACCACCGATATAAAAACAAACACTGTTACACTGGCAAAGGTCCAAACAATCCAATTATATAAAAATATTTAGTCCAACTTTCAAAAGAGACCGAAACCATGCATGTACTGCATGGTTCAAGATGGTTAAAAATGGTTCAAGAACAGCTTTAATTTTACGTTGGGTATGCCTTGGCTAGGTGTTTTAGGCTAATTTTACAGGAGCTTTACGGTATGAGAATATATATAGAAAAACGCAATAACAAGATTCTTACAGGTTTGATTATATTTACAGATATCCCCAATATCACAGCACACAAGAACTAGAAAATTACAGCCAAAAGCCTCACAGTGTGGCATTCATTTCCTGCTGCAGGGGCCAGTAGCTAATTTTTTTGAGTGCACAAATGCAACCATTTAAGTCATTGACTCGGAGACCACTGCACGTTACATAATGGCAGCCTACAGAGGTTAAAATATGTATTAAATATTAAGGATTTTTAAAGTAGTTAACATATTTAATGTGTTTCTAACAATGTATTTTAGTAGGAGAGGGAAATTATTGCGTGTTAAGGCCTACAAGTCTTCATAGTCAGGGTTCCTTTTAAGTTCTGCATCATCACTTTTAATATGAAAGTCATTACCATTCAATGATAATGTCAAAAGATTCAAATAACATGATCTTTTATATGTATTTCTCCTTGGAAATTGGGCGAGACTATGTTTTAGTGGTGATCCCTATTTGGAGTAATACTCTTTGCCAGTAAAACACCCTACCCAGTGTTTGCATATTTCATGACATGCTGTAGCTTTTCTTTGCTATATAATTAACAAAAGCAGGTGTGACAGGAAACAGGAAGATCTGCAAGAAATGAAAAGCCCCTACATACTTTGATGACATGGAGACAAAAAAAAAAAAGACAACACAATATTTATCATTACAGATTTGGCATGGGAAATGAACTGAACAGGAAAATGCTAACAGCTACCAATTTATTTATTTATTTATTTTATAAATATTGAAATACATTTGCTCTAAAGTTAAGGAGACTATTGAATCACATAAATAATGTCTCTCTGTTTAACACAACATATTCTGAAAGGAATTTTTGTAGAATAATATTTTCTTAAATCAACATATACACTAAAAATTTAGCTTGCAGAGATGGAGCATGAAACTCGGCTTGAATCACATGGTATTGGAATTGCGTTGAAACCTTCAAGAGTTGGGATTTTGTGATATGTTTCTTGGCCTATATGTCACTTGTTATTTTTCTGCCAATTGTCAACTTTCCATGAGGGGGAAAAAACCCACGATTTATTTATTTATTTTAGTTTACTTATTTATTTTTTTAAATCTGATGATATTTTGGAACTTTATTACAGTTTTATAAAAGTCTATTGAAAGAAAGGGGGGGAAAAACACATGCTTTCTTACTAGTTGGCTTTTAAAGATAATGGAAGGTGACTGCCAGGAGACACTGATGGTGCTGTGGCTGTGCAATGGCTCAGAGGACACAGTAGGAATGCTGACAGGAGCAGTGGCCTAGAAAACAACATGCCACAAAACCTGAGCTATATATTAAGAAGACCCACTATAGAAGCAAGTGTCTTTTTTGGTGTTGTACTGCTAAACATATTATACAAGATGTATGGACTGATACAGACCAACATGTATTATGTTCATACTCTTATTGCTGGAGGTATGACAAAATTTATGTAAGCGTAAAGGCGAGGAGAGCTACCTGGTAAGCATGGTCAGTGTGGATATGGCACAGTGTGGAGGGAGCTGACTGGCTGAGTGGACTGTGGATCACAGTGGCAGACCTGGATTGCGACATATCATTACCAAGCGGAAAGACGGGGGGCGGGCCAGTGGTGGTGGGAGAGGTTGGTGTGAGGTTTGACAGCCCTTCAGACAGTGTGTCCATGTTCACTGCCATCTCGGAGTAGTAGAAGTCCTCCTCACCATCACTGTAGTCAGAATCTCCATTCCGCCTACACACATACACACAAACAATGCACAAAGACTGATTTCAAATTTGCTTTGAAGTCCAAAACCTAAATCAACAAAATCTACAATCAACACACACGAGTCAAATTCAGGTTCATACATCTTATCTGTAAAGTTACAGATACAAGAAACCAACATGAAATATCCACAAACACAAAAGGCCACACTAATTTCCTGGTTACTGGTTTTAATTAAAATAAAAATAGTGAATATTAGATAGATTTCCTGCAAACCTGACTAGCTATATTATGTTATTTTAATAATAGTAAAGCAGTAAATATTTTTCTTAATTCAGGTGAAAAAGTATCAAGTTTGACTTACTGCTATATACTGCTATTATTGTTCAAATGTGTTGTTCCAGATTTTATTTTCATAATATTTGTAATGATCAAAGGACAAACCTGATATTATTCTAAAAATAAACTGGTGTTAGTAGAGGTGATGGTTTGTGGTAAGCTGAAAGATTCAGCTTTCTTTTTTTCAGTTTTATGACATAGTAATAGTGAGAAGCAACATAAATAGACAGCTACCGAAATGTAGCATAGTGCCAATGCTGCACTCGTGGTGCCTTGTAAGTGGCAACTTGCAAGTTGTAATAATGTAATTTCCCCACATTGACATGTTCGATGTTCGTAGTGGGGGCGGGGAAGAGGGG